>JAJJMA010188291.1:0-10540 GCA_023529015.1 Papaver nudicaule | reverse complement strand
TTTTTTTCTTAATCTTCTTGCAGATTGCAAAAGGTTCTCAAGGAGATTTTACTATCTTACCCACACTTGTGATGAACGATAGACAACATAGAGGTATTTAGCAGATTAATTCTTTCATGATATGAGAATGCTACATGTTAAACTCTCCAGATTAATTCTTTTTAGGAATTGGTTTAGGTAATTACCGTAATTTGGATAAAGGGGCCATTCTCAAAGCAATATGTTCTAGATTCTTGGAGACCACTGAGCCATTTTTTTTTTATTTAAATAATGGTAATTTTAGACGCCTGGACTCTTTCTCCTCAGTTGGATTTTATTTTCTTAGTGAGCTCATGTTATCTTCAAGTGAGCTGAGTCTGACCAATATACAGAATTTTTCTTGCATTTTTTTAACAAGTGAAAAAATTATTTCAAGAATTGCCAAGGGTAAAAGAATGTTAACTGTCAATAAGCGAAGACCTTTTTGCTAAAGTTTGTACTCATTAGGAAGACATATACATCCATTTCATGTTTCTTTTTTCAGTATGTAAGTTATGATAACTCGTTTTTGACAAGTTCATGCTCTTCTCTAATACTCTTCTCTAATAGAAACAAATGAGGGCCTAACAAATAACGATGGGTGTTGGCAAGTGCTACTACTTGCAAGGTACTTTTAATTGTCAATTTCTCCTTAGATCTGCTAGGTGTTTCATTGCAATCAAATTGCTAAAGGTTGAATTTTTCACAAACAAGGTGGAGTTGCGGAGACCCTCAAATTATATCATATTTGTTGCGATTACTCTAGCATCCAATGCGTCTTTCTCTTTGAGTTTCTTGTTAGACTTGAGGGAGCTAGTAATTCGGCATTACATAAGAATTGTTTCACACTAAATCCTGAGTTCTTATGCAAAATCTGATATGGAACCACATGTGATGTTTCTCGTAGGATACTTTCTGAGGAAGAGTGTTTGAATGCCCCGTTGTCCAAGGTGTGAAGTTTGTGGGCAACTGTTATGAACATTGTTGGAGTTAATGCAAACATAAATGTAAGTCTCTGTTTGATAATGTTGTATGTTGGTTTGTATCGTTGTATGGTTAGGGAAGTTACATAGGTTAGTTACTTGTGATTGTTCTATAAATATGTATTCCGTAATGGATTTATCTATGAATAAAAATCAGATTTTTGGTATCTCTCTCTCACAATTCTCTCTTGATCCATGAATTCTAACAAACATTGTGAAGGTAAACTTTGTCTCGGCGTCACTTTTAGAATTTTGTATGTTATGTTAACTAGTGGTAATTTTGCAGCAGTATCTATTTGCTGCATAACCTTCAGTCCAGAGAGTTTGGCCATTAACACATATGAAATTTCCTCTCATCTAATCAATAAATTATTGTGATTTACAGCTTCAGGATCTCTGCGCTGTGAAATTAATAACAGAGGCTGCTGGAAACAAACAAAAGTTGGCCAAACATTCTCTACCTGCTCAGTAAGTGGTTGAACTTTCTTTTTCTGTATTAAACTTCGTTTCATGTTCTAGACTTGCTTGACATACAAGCGGAATTCAGATTGCAGGAAGAACGTTTGACTTGTTTCATATATAATTCTGGTTTACCTCCTCAGAGTTCTTGTTACTCGATTTACTTGGTGAGGATGGGTCAAATGAAAAAGCAGGAGGAAGTCCAGTGTGTGAATGTCATGTTGCTTTTCTTTCGAAGGTACAGCTTTTCCATCCATTAAAGAATCCTGAGAAACTTATATCTGTATGTATGTTATTACCGTACGTAGATATTCATAGTGAAGTTAATAGTAAATGGGGACTGGAAATACTTGTGCCACAAACTACCAGGATCAATGGAAAATAACTTCAGGAGTTTGTCAGGGTTGAAATAAAAATATGATAGTAACTGTTTTTCACTTTACTTATGGCATAGCTTTCTCTTGTTTATCAGGCTTAGGTAAAACAAGGATGGAAACTCCAGTTCATTCCCGCAACAACAATGCAGGTAATGACAATGTGCTATATAACCTAGATGTCTTAAAATATTGACAGCTAGAGCTTTTAGCCAACTATTAATGTTTATTGAGATGCATTAATATATGGAATCTGAAGGAATCAAGGATGATATCTGAAAAGACTATTTGAAAGATTCAATGCTACTAGTATCACCACCTTTACTTATCTAGAGCTGTGATAACTTGTGCATATCTAATATCTTATTTTTCTTGCATAATCACCACCTAAGGCTGCGGATTGGCATCTCTCATCTAATACATACAAGATGAATGAGCTTAAACAGGTTAGATTTTTGGTTGAAGCTTACTTTATCTTTGTAATGGATGTTTGCTCCTTTTTTTTCTTTCTTTTATTCACTTTTCTCTCTGGACATGGTCATCGTAGTTTTATAACTCTTTAAAGGTATCGGCAAGGAAAGAGACTAAGATAAACATGACCTCAAACCAGACTCTAGACTATCTTCCCATTTGCTCTCTACAATTGCATCCGATCCTGTAGCTTCATAAGTTTCGTTTCTGCTTCTTTAGCTGAATTATACGAGGGTAGGTGGTGGTTTAATTTCTTTGGCAGGGAGAGGCAATGCCTTAAGGGGCACGTGTCATAGCCTTGCATAGCTTGAAGAATTTACCTAATCTGTCATCTCTGCATGCCACACTAGCCTCTTTTCTCGCATAACTTGATGAATTCACCTTTGTTGCACTAGATGTGCTCATCTAGGTCTCTTCTGTTTTTCTTTTTGTGCTTAATTTTCTAGCACTTTTTGAGGTTCACTATCGTATTAGAATTTTCTGTGTATGTAGGAGCAGATACTTCAGTTGAGTGCTTATGTAGGAGCATCATGAGTACACTTCTAAACAGTGTCACTGCACACATGTTGCAGATACCTATCTTATTAAGCGCACAAGGTTGCCTTGAGCATTCATGATGCTATATTCAGTTGTAGAACCATGTGGTTATTCAATGCTCAAGGTTTCGTCAGGTCTGGATCAGTTTGACAAAGGGATTGTTGGATTCCATACTTAAGACCTGTAGCTCAACAATTCTCCATTTATACCATTTGCACTTTTATGCTGAACTTGTCTTGTGTTGCTGTCATTTCTAACTTGATTACCACATCTGCAATCTAAAGAGCAATTTGAACTTATCCCAGTATGATTTTGAGTCTACATTGTACAAGCCTATTCAAAAAAGAAATTAGGAATACACTTAAAACCCTAAAATGTTGGATAGTAAAAAGCAGCGTGAATTGCATATTACTCTTGTGCTGGTATTAATTTTTATAGATGATTAAGGATTTCACCAGTTTAATGTTTGTCCATTCATCTTTATATACAAGAAATCCTTTTACTTGATAGCTGTAAGAAGTAAGTTGGTATAGTGGGAATTCTGGAATCATGTTTGATGGTATGAAATGTATATGAATTAGAGATGATTTTACGAAGGGGTGATTGCCACCTGTTCTAGGCAGTTCAAAAACTCCACAGAAATGTCTACTTTTTGGTATTTGACTCCGTCCTTGGGATCTGCTTTTTACTATCTAACATTTCCATATGCTTGGTTTTAGACATCTAACAAGTTAATGCCGAATTATAGTATGCCCCAACATCACTCATAGTATGCTGGTCTACTGTTGTGCATTTGCGTCATTTATCTATTATTGAGCATTTGCCTCTTGCAGGATCACATGCTATGTAAGTGGTGGGCTCAACTTCATCTTCAAACACTGTCTATGGAAGAAAAAGTACCTTTCAAATCTTCATTGGATTTAATTATAGATTTAGTATCTCATTTTTATTTGTAATTACTATTGGAATTCATTTATAGACTTCGCACAAACATTGCTCAATCGACCAGATGGAATAAATACATTGTGTTATTGTCGAGTTTCAATACTTATGGCTGAGTCTGTGGTGCAATTGAAAGAATATTGGTGGCATATTATAGGCAGGTTAAAGCAGTTTTCCAAGGTGAAGAACTATCTTAATTTCCCTCGGCTCTACGGGTATGTGCCTTTCTGATATTTCCCCTGGCATTATTAGGAGATTGTGATTTGTAACCTGAGTGCATTATCCAAAACCATTGAAGTTCAAAGCATGTATAGATTAGACTAATTTCAGCAACAGGAATAAAAACTAAGAAAGCAAATATGCTTATCATCACATAGTTTAAAAGCACACAGAAACTAGAAGTTATATACTACTATACATATATAAATAAAAACATACAGCTATTCACACCTTCTTACCTTCTGCAAGCAACTTATTCTTCTGCTTATTCTCCTGCTTATAATTCTTCTGCTTCAGATATGTGTCGAATGCAAGTAGTGTGAGAGTAAGATAGAACATACAATCAGCAAACTTTGATGAGTTAGTACTATCCTTTGGACGGAATTGATAGTGGACAGTCTCATTGAGATTTTGTTTGGCTTGACGTACAAGGTCTTCCTGCGTCAAACTTGGATTTCGGGGGAATTTTTCCTGAATTCCGGTGTAATTCCGGGCAGGTTTTGGAACTGCTTCATCATGATGAATTACCTTTCTGATGAATGCTTCAGTACGCATCCGAGATATGTCCCCAAAGATCTTTCTAGTGAAATATGCTGCCATCGCTCTACTGGTGCCTCAAATTTCTTTCGTATATCAATAAATTGGTTTGACCTTTGTCTCCTTAGACAGAATTCACCAAATTTTGTATTTCAACAAGGGCTGGGTTGATGTTTAATGAAGAAACAAACCCTAACAGATAAGTTTATTTTTTATCCCACAAATTCTAAAGATGACAAAAATTAAAAGACAAGGAATTAGATGTAACCTGGTAAGGATATTTTTGTTTTATTAAGTAAATTTCTAACCCTAAAGACCACCCTCTCTTGTTTTTAATTTTTTACACCCGTCAATTAAACCACCCAAACACTAAGGGTCCGTTTGGCAGCCTGTGATTGAAGGAGGGAGTGTAGTCAAGGTCAACCTAGGAGTGTCAACGAGTTCTATCGGATCCGGGTAGTATACTATCCAGAATCGGAACCGTTTATTTTGATCGGTTCCGAATCCGATTCTTAAATTAGTGGACTCAGAACCGGATCCGTTAAAAGAACCGGAGTAGTCATCGGATCCGAGTACCCGTTGAGTATTAAAAAAAAAGGGTTCTGATCAGGGAAGGCTAAGACGCCGCCAAACATATGGGTAGCAAGAGGGCGCTTATGCCCCGAGGATGGGCCTTATGGGGAAGGGCACAATAAGGATAGCACACCCCCCACTTTCAAGCGCACCTCTGTATCGACTGAGAATATGTTCTAGTCGGTGGAACCGGGGAACCACGCGAGCTGGTTAGATGCGTGGGGCAGGGGGCTTGTACGTAGTACCCCTTTGATCCATCCTCGGAATCACCTACTCAAGGGACATGCCTGACGATAGGCGGTGGACTCTTTCAGGAAAGAAGGGGCCTAAGAACGGCATCTGCCGTACACTTAAGTGAACGGCATCAACCTTCCCGCACGGTTCGGAGAACACTGAATTAGAATGAGAGCCGCGGAATTCACTCGATTCGCAGATTGGTCTGATTCGTAATTCACTTTTGACTCCGTGTTCGATAGCCTGACCGTCGTAATGTTAATTGTGGTTACATTCATAAGTAACTTGGTCCATCTTTATTCCATTTCATATATGTCTGAGGATCCGCATAGCCCTCGCTTTATGTGTTATTTTTGCATTCCTACTTTTTTTATGCCAATATTGGTGACCGGAGATAACTTTCTTCAATTATTCCTAGGATGGGAGGGAGTAGGTCTTGCTTCATATTTGTTAATTCATTTCTGGTTTACACGACTTCAGGCAGATAAAGAAGCTACAAAAGCTATGCCTGTCAATCGAGTAGGTGATTTTGGATTAGCTCTTGCGATTTCGGGTTGTTTTACTCTCTTTCAAACAGTAGACTTTTCAACCATTTTTGCTCGTGCTAGTGCCCCTAGAAACTCTTTGATATTTTGCAATATGAGATTGTATGCCATCACTCTAATTTGTATTTTACTTCTTATTGGTGCAACTGGGAAATCTGCACAGATATGATTGCATACTTGGTTACCCGATGCTATGGAGGGTCCCACTCCAGTATCCGCTTTGTGCAGCTACTACGGTCAGTGCTGGCGTTTTCAAGATAGCAAGATGCTCCCATTTATTTGAATATCCACCTACGGCTTTGATTGTGATTACTTCTGCAGGAGCTACGACGTCATTCCTTGCGGCAACTATTGGAATATTACAAAACGTTCAAAGAGGGTCATAGCTTATTCAACTTGCAATCAATTAGGCTATATGATCTTTGCTTGCGACATCTCTAACTATTCGGTTAGCGTCTTTCACTTAATGAATCACGCCTTTTTCAAAGCATTACTCTTCCTGAGTGCAGGATCGGTCATTCATGCCATGTCGGATGAGCAAGATATGCGGAAGATGGGAGGGCTTGCCTCCTCCTTTCCTTTGACCTATGCCATGATGATCATGGGCAGCTTATCTCTCATTGGATTTCCTTTTCTAACTGGTTTTTATTCCAAAGATGTGATCTTAGAGCTCGCTTACACTAAGTATACCATCAGTGGGAACTTTGCTTTCTGGTTGAGAAGTGTCTCTGTCCTTTTCACTTCTTATTACTCCTTTCGTTCACTTTTTCTAACATTTCTAGTACCTACTAATTCATTCGGGCGAGACATCAAGAGATGTTCATGATGCGCCCATTCCTATGGCTCATTCCTATTGGGAAGTTTTTTAACAATTTTTATTTTAGTCCAATATATTTTTGTATAAAATTATAGTTATTCTCTTTTATTAATGGTTAAAGTAAATACTACATTTAACAAAAACTGAAGTACCTAAAAAATTCGAAGTCAAACCTAGACAAATGCCTCAAGTTTTTGTTAAAAACCTTATTAAAGTGATGAATAAACGGGTATCCAATACCCACAGGTATCCTTCGGTTATTAGCCGTTTAGACCCATTCGGTTCCGGGTCCAATCGGGTACATAAATTGCTAATGGGTCCAATATTAGAACCCGAAACCGGATCCATTAACATCGGGTCCATTTCGGTTTCGGATAATCATATACCCATTGAGAGTCCCAAGTCAACCAGTGTAGTTAAATACTGGTAATCCACTTAAGCATGTTAGGCTCATCCAAGAATGCATGACATAGAAACTACTGGTAATTCGGATTACATCCAATGGGTGGAATCGTATACCGACATCTGGAGGTATGTAATGAATGCAGCCCTCAATAACAACTTCTAATTACTCCCTTGAAAAAAATTGACCATTAATTTTTCATCTTCTTCTTCTTCTTGATCTCTCTCAATATACAATTTGGATGATAAACAGAACATAAAGCAAGTCTCTGACATGCGCAGATTTTATAGCAATCTTCGGTGCAATCTCCATCTGTATTTAGTTGTTTGCACCAGCAAATTAGAAAGCTTAAAATTCTAATTTTAGAGAATAAAACTCGGAATTGGATGGCTTTAGAAAAATATTAAATGCAAATATGTATAAGAAAGTAAAAAAGAAAAGTATTAAATTATTAAATCTTATCTCGATATGCAAGAACATCTAGGATATAATATCCAAAGGCAGATAGATGCACCACTTGTTCAGACTCCACACTCCGATAAATGTGAACTTTCACAATATACACACGACTCTTTGTCCATCTATAAAAAAAACAAACTGTACCAAAATGGTTTCCAGCATTTACTAATCGATAAGTTCTGCAGTCGTTCTCATGATACACATTAGTAACGTCAAAGTATCCGTTGAATCTACGTATGAGCTTTAGTACTATATATTGTCAAGGATATAGGAACAGTTGGCGCAGCGGAAATATTAAAGATGAACACTAATTTGTTTGAGCAACTCTGTAAGCTTTTCTTACTGATTTTAATTCAATTGTTGCTTGGTTACATTCACTAACAACAAGCCTATTTATAGGCACTTACATAAGAAGCATAAATATTAGGAATTAACATCCCACTACGTTAATTCATTTAATATATGAAACTTTATATTCTATAACTCCTAGAAGTTTAATTCTAGATTCATAAACTTCCTTAGGTTTTATTTCAAATTAATATATTTTTAACAGTAACGGCAAAGTCTATGCTCAACCTCTGTAGAGGTGATATTACAAGACAAGCTTGTAGGATTTGTGTGGAGACTGAAGCTATATATAGAGCATGCCACGAGCTCTTCTTTTTTGTACATTTTGGCTATGAGATGGACACTCAAGGGAGCAATTTCATGAGATTAACGTTCCTATTTGAGTCATTGTGTCCACTTAGTTTACATTACCACATCAAAACAAAGAATAAGGAGGCAAATCAAATGCTATGTTAAAGGAACAACTATCAGTTATATCACATTCAAAGGTATACATATAAGAGATATGGACTAACCTCTTTTGATTGAACTTTTAGATAGTTCCATCTCGTTATTTATTCTTTTGCACGCCTGGCCACAAGAATTTCTTTTTTTTTCTGGTTCTCGCAATTCTACTTCCTCAGCCTCATTAGGTGCCACGTTTGGATGTGAGCTAGAGATGGCGCTTCTCTAAACAACAAATTCTTGTTCTTTCTCTGAAATATGTGCATCCATCTCTTGAAATTGGTCACTTAGTCAGAGCAAAAAAAAATTTCGATTTTGAGCAACACTTTGTAACAATCCTTTGTGCAATACGTGTGAACTCACTGTAACATTCTGTAGCGGATGGATCCCTATGTCATTAATGATAAAACCACCGAAAGAGTCAAAAACAAATTTCATTTGAAACATGAAACTGAATTCTCCGTACTATTAAATGTAAGTGTTCGAGTCATTCTAAATCCACTTATGTGTTTTGCCTTATATATACGAATCTCCATCTGATTTTTCTAATTCCAATAACAAACCAATAATTAGCTTAAGCTCTTCTTGGAAAACATTGAACATCTTTCTGGTGTAAAACTTTGCTGCTTCACGCTCTGCATACCGTGGGGAAATCAAATTATCAGATGTTTGTTGTGTATAAATTTCTTTTTCCAATTCTATTCAAACCGATCAGCCATGGCTTTTGAATATTGGTCAACAAATTTTCCTAGAAGAATCTTACCATTGCTAAAATAAGCCTTTAGAAACTTGTTACTTCTCCCACTCGTTTGTATTGTGGTTATGCCAGCACAAAAGTATGAATGACTATACACTTGAGCCTATTGTTCTCGCAAATCATATATTCCCTGCAACCACTCATTCTCTGTGAGCTTATATTTTACAAGCAATTTTTTCCAACTTTTTTCAAACTCCTCAATTGTTTCTGGATTATATATGCAAGACTTAAAATCTGTTGCGAAGGTTTTTGAAAAAGCAGGGGTACCGAAATACAACCAACTTTTCGTTTGGGCTCTGAGTCTTATAGTTAGATCTGGACGATCTCAAAAATCAATATCCCGATCTGATAACCTGAGTTGTGATTAAGTGATCAACTCCTACAAAGACAAGTCTCTGTAAATCTTTATTCAAGATTTGGAGTTAACGTCAGGTTATGAATAACGTACTTCTTGTGTTTGCTTTAATTATATGATCAGAGTTATATAATGCGGAAAGTAAAGCACACAAGACACCAGAGATTTTTTTAACGAGCAAACTACAACCAGTAGAAAAACCTCGGGACCTCGTCAAGATTGAACACCGCCCAGTACAAACTGACTACAAACACTAGCATACCATAAGACTTCGGTCTGGGATGTAGCAGAGACCAACTCAAGCCCTCCAAGCGAATTGGCTATTGTCGCACTCCTGACGTCTCTAGATCCCCCAGAGATCGTCATGCACTTGATTCCCCCCAGATGACGTCCTTTACAGGCCTAGGAGTTGCTTTAACCGATGTTAAAGGCTTGTGTGAACAATTCTGGCTTTGCAAGCTAAATTATCGACGTATGCTCGAACGGTCCTCTATCAGTTTCACATAGACAAAGTGACTACTTTCGGATTGCTCCAGGTCATACGGAAATCTACTTCATAAATCGGGGCTGACAAGTAAACCGAGTAAACTATGCCCAACTTGTCTCTACCTCAGTTGTACACGAAGAATCACTTAAGAAACTTGTACAACTGGAGCTAACAAGGTCTTACAACACCGAATGCAGCAGTGCGTTGCTTCCTTTCAACCTTTACGTAACTTAACCAGTTCTTGAATAGCTGTATAGCAGAAGAGACGGACTTTGGACTAGACAAGAACTAAGATAGGTTACTGAGGTTACAGGTCAATCTGATTTCAACCACTAAGGTCTCAATCTACCTGTGCTTCCCAACTCTCAAGAGAAGTCTTTAATAGTCTTAGGGAGTTCCTAGAGGAGCTGCAACATATAGAGGATGACTATACCACAACAAGCGTTCACCGAAATGAAAAGAATTTACGATCACTTCCCTAAGGACTTTCACGTATGCTTGATGCTTGCGGTATTTGTCTGTAGACACCTCTATTTATATCACTCGATAAGATAGGTTGCTTTGGAATAAAACAATCA
>JAJJMA010188278.1:0-32473 GCA_023529015.1 Papaver nudicaule | reverse complement strand
GCTTATATTGAGGATCCTAGTTAGGGGTCTTAGCAATGTGGGACTAAAATGTGACTAAGATGGGATCAAAACCTTCCTTGTCTCCACTTAGATCTACACTTAGATCTCCACTAGTTGGTACTGGTACAAGAGTAATTAAGGGTATACAAATGTTAAAAAAATGGTAAAAATCGTTTATTATGATGTGAATGACGTTATAGCCTTTTTCGCAGTCAAGGATTTATCGAATAAAAATCGTATCTTTGAAGAAATACAATTAAGTGATTAGTTTTCGTGTGTTAAAATAATGGTAAAAATCGTATATTACTGGTACCCATAACACCAGTTCCATTCATTACATCCATCATCATAAAAGAGCGTCTATTCACAGTCAAAACAACCAGAGCTATAGCTGTCACATACATAAACAGAAACAAAATAGTACTAATACCCGATATATTATCATCATGAACAACATACCCACCAAACCTAGAAACGAGATTACTAATAACAAGGAAAGGATCCAGGAATTCAAAAATTTCACCAAAGATTTTCCTACTCATACTTCTGTTGAGATTCTTGCTGCCAAAATGGAACAATTTGTCAAAGATATCGCTGTTGCTATATAAAGCAAACTTGATCTTCACAAGAACCTAGAGAAACGGGAAAAAGAAGGAATTTTTCCTCTGATGAATCTTACCAAACGACAGATTAGTCTTCATCTCCACCTGATTCATCGTCAAAGTCATCCATCTCATCGTAGTACTCATCATCGTCAGGATTACCACCATCACTATCAGAACTTGCAGACCCATAATCAATTATTTCCTCATCTTCACCTTCACCTTCCTCAAAATCTTTCTCAGAATCTTCTAAGTCATCTGCAACCACTCCTGGTTTCTTCTCACCCGGTAATAACTCTTTCATGGTGCGAGAAAATTTCCTTGGAACTGGGTTTTCTCCCTCCAGTAGATACGGAAAAGGGCCTCATTTCGCTTCTGTTGTATGCGCTGCTGAACCTCTTCATCCTCTGACTCAGTTTCTTCTGCATCTTGATCAGTTTGCTGCTGATCATCCATGTCGCTGCCAGATTCAGTCTCACTACCCCTATATTTCCACTCAGCCCCAGCCTCAACATCACTTTCTTCATCATCTTCATCTTGATTATGCCCTATCATCCTTGCTATGTAAGCATTCCTCCTTTGATACCAATCCTCGAATTCTGATGCATGCTTTTTCATCCTGCCAAGAAACTCTTATCTGGTGCGACGGATATCAATTCTGGTGGCCACTCACTGGTCAAGTTTGTAGTAAAAAATTAGTCCCACAACTCAAATCAGAAGCTATATCAATTCTCAGTGGCCACTCACTAAAATTCCAACAGTTACAAGTTTCAATGGGCTTCGTAACAAGATTCTGATCAGGTTCATAGCTGAGTCTGACTTTTAAAATGTAGACTCTAATAGGCCTTGGTTTACTTGTGGCTACATGTATGTTCTTCGTAATGTTCCTTTAACAGGTTGGCCGACTAATTATCCTATTGATTTTGATGAAGAAGTTATGTGGTTTATTCTTTGTAATATCCCAAAGGAGTGTACTGAATTTGAGGATCTTCAGACTCTAACTCACAGTATGGGTCACCTACTTAAATCTCTTCCCCCCTACGGTAGTCATCCTTTGAAGAAAAATGTCAAGATTTGTATGACTATCTCTGTCAGCAAGCCTATACCAACTGGTATTCCTCTTATTACCAAAGGAAGAACTCAACCTTTTCTGATTGAAAGCAGATGCATGGCAGTCCCAAGACATTTATGTTCGTCTTGTAGGATTATCTACCACCGTGAAGAAACTTGTACTAAAAGGAAAGTTGTTTGGGATATCTCAACAGGTAATTCAAGCCAGTCTTCTAGCCAGCAGACTGCCAAAGACCCGAAGGATATCTTCATCCCAGATGCAATACAATCACCACCTGTTCATGTTAATTCTCTGACTAGAAAAGTCTCAAAGATTATCAATATTGTTGCTCCAGATGTAATTATGCCTGAAGCTATACCAAGTAACGCATCTCCAATTGTTGGTAAAGGAAAGAATGTGATGGTTCATGTTGCTCAAAATAAGAAAGAACTGGACTAGAATTCTGTCAATATGGGTCCCTTTACTAGTATATCCTCAACTCTGAGGATTCTTGACAATGATGTTGTGCAAACTAACACTACTACTGAGTTGGTTAATGGTCCCCCTGCTATATCTAAACATACTACTTCTGATGTTAGTGAAACAACTCAAGTTGTCTCTACTCTGACTCCGAGTCAGATTGCTGATTCATTACCTGCTTCTGGAACTTACTCTCGTGGCCCGACTACTCGCCGATTTAAAAGTGTTGCTAGCCCGATTCCTCTGCTTAATGATAAAGGTATTTCTATTCATGAAGCATAACATTGAGGCTATCATCCGTCTAAAAATGAAAGTTAACCCTCGTTCTGATAATCGAAAAAGGAGTCGTATTATTCAAACTGGTACAATGTCTAATGGTATCCTCAACAAGGCTGTGGATATGTTAATTCTGAACCTGACTACATTGGTCTTTGCACTCCCATTACCAATCTTGGGCCTCTTCCAGGATTACCAAACAACCCCAACTCTGCTTATAATGCCTATCCCAACTGTCTCTCTACCCAATTTGATGATGATCTTAGTCTTTCTCAACTTCCCTTGTCTGCAAATATGGTCGAAAACATTTCTAATCATGAAGATGGCTCTTTGGACCTGAATGCTACACACAACTCTCAAAATAGTGGTGGTTTTTCTTCTTCTCAGCCTAATGGTAGCACTGACTCTACCACTCAGGTAAATTTCTCAAATTCTTCCGCTGCTGATGTTTCTCCAGCTACTATTACTTCCCCTTTAAATGTGAATGGTAATCCTGTTTATAATATCAATGCAATTTGCTGGAATGCTAGAGGTTTTAATAAGAAGTTTTCTTCTAAGGAGCTAAGTATACTTCTAAAAAATGTGAATCCTGATATAGTATTCATTAGTGAGACTAAGATGAAAAATAAAATGGTTGTTAGAAAACTGAAGAATTTTGGCTTCCCTTGTGCTTTTGAAGTTCCTTGTGTGGGTAAAAGTGGTGGTTTAATTTTGGCTTGGAAGAAGGAATTGAATCTCAATATTGTTTCATCTAACTCTAGGGGAATCTACTGTACTACTAGTGACATTATACATAACTGCCTGAGTCACCTCTACTTTATCTATGGAGAACCTAATCATTCCCTTAGAAATGCTTTTTGGGCATCCCAATTATCTAGTTTCCAATTCCCTGAGGATGAACCTGTGTTTTTTATGGTGACTTTAACTCTTTATTAGGACCAGAAAATAAAATGGTGGCATTACTCCTGTGGAAAATGAATTTAAAAACTTAAATGATTTCTGTGATAAATTTGTTTTGCATGATCCTAGTTATTCAGGACCTAGATTCACTTGGTCTAATATGCATAAAAATGTAGATGATCTTATTCTTGAAAGACTTGATAGATGTTTTTATAATTTTATTGCTGCTGAGTTATGCCTTAAATTCTGTGCTAATAACTGGCCTTGGGATACTTCTGATCACTGTCCCCATATTGGTTTTCACTATGATGTTGTCTGTATGCCAAAACCCTTTCATTTTATGGCTGTGGATTCTTGATCCCTCTTGTAGAGATATCATAGCCAATGCTTAGTCTATAGAGACATCTGGTTCCCCTGCTAATAGATTAAGGGCTAAGCTTGCCAATACCAAGAAAGGCTTAAAAAACTGGAATAAAATTTCTTTTGGCAATATACAAACCCATATTTCTGAAGATAGAGCTGCTCTTCTGAGTGCTCAAACTTCCCACCCTAATGATAGTCAGACTATTTATGACCTTAATGATAGACTTCTCTTTCTTTACATTGGAAGAGTTATATTGGAAGGATAAATCTAGAGAGGTCTAGCTGACTGAATGGGACAGAAATACCCCATACTTCCATAGAATTACCTTGTTTAAAAGAAGAAGAAATACCATTAAAGGGATAAGAAATGCCTCTGGTGAAATTCTAACTGAGAGAAAAGACATCAGTAAAGCCTTTGAAGAGTATTTCAATACTCTTTATACCTCTAGTCCCCAAAGTCATCAGGATGAGGTTCTTGAAGGCCTCTCTGCTAAGTTCACTACTGCTGACAACAATATATTAAATATTCCCTAATCTCCAGAAGAAATTAGAGCAGTTGTTTTTCAAATGGGGGGTAAAAAGGCACCAGGGCCGGATGGCTTTACTGGTCTTTTTTACCAGAAACATTGGGATATAGTGGGTGACACTGTCATTGAAATGACCCAAACATGTTTTAGAACTGTAACATTGCTTCTTATCTCAACTACATTAATATAGCTCTCATTCCCAAGGTCCCAGAGGCTGCTAATGTCTCTCAATTCATACATATTGGCCTTTGTAACTTTGCCTATAAAGTTTATCCAAAACCCTGGCTAATAGGCTGAAACCTCTAATGGATAAACTCATTTCTCCCAATCAGAGTGCTTTTGTTCCCAAAAGAAGTATTTCTGAAAATATCCTTATGGCCAATAAACTAATCTGTTGTGTTAATCATTTTCAAGTAAAAAGGGTTCTTGCTGCCATTAAGTTGGATATGTCCAAAGCTTATGACAAACTTGAGTGGTCATTTCTTGAAAAAGTTCTTTTGAAACTAGGTTTGTGTGATCATTGGATCAAATTAATCTTAAACTGTTTGTCCACTGTCTCCTACTCTATTTTACTCAATAGAGGTCTTGCTGGTCTCATTAAGCCTAACAGAGGGCTCAGGCAGGGAGACCCTTTATCCCCCTATCTTTATATCTTGTGTTCTGAAGCTCTTTCGGCATACATTGACAAGATGTCTAGGGATGGATGTATCTCTGGTATCAAAATTCATAAGAATGCTCCACCTGTTACTCATCTATTATTTGCTGATGATAGCCTCCTTTTTTCTAAAGCTAACTCTGAGGAATTCACCCATATGAAAACTTATCTAGATAATTACTGTGCTGCCTCTGGTCAGGAAATTAGTTTTGATAAGTCTGGTATTCTTTTTCTCTGAAATGGAATGCAGAAAACTAATGTGTTAGCTAATATATTAGGCATTCATAATAAAGGCTTAGGCGAGAAGTATTTAGGCACCCCATTGAGTTCCAGAAATCAAAAATTGAAACTCACATGGGTATCCTTAAATCCACTGATGCCAGGATTGACTCTTGGTCCAATAAATTGTTATCTCAGGCAGCTAAAACCTCTCTAGTCAAACATGTGGGTCAAGCTATCCCTCTTTATCAGATGGCTGCTTTTCTTATCCCTAAAGAGTTTTGTAGGAAAATTGATACCCATCTTATGAAATATTGGTGGGGTGAATCTCAGGATCCTAAGGATAATTCATCTCCTTGGATGGGATAAACTCTGCTCTCCAAAGTCTGAAGGTGGCTTGGGGTTCACAAAATCTGAATTAAACAACTTAGCTATGCTTGCTAGGAATGCTTGGAAACTGGTTGAAAATCCTGATTCTCTTCTTAGTACCATGCTTAGGCTAAATATTTTCCTCATTCCGACTTCCTTAATGCTGTGTGTCCTAAGAAATGTTCTTGGACTTGAAGATGCTTATGCAACATTAAAGATCTTATCAAGCCTTTTATCTCTTGGATAGTAGGGGATGGGAAATTCATAAACCCCTGGTGTGACAAGTGGATCCCTGATATAGGTGTTGCTCAACCTAATCCACTTGTTCCACCTGATCCTTCTATTAAGGTTGACTACTTTATTAATACTTAGTCTAGAAGTTGGAATATTACGAGACTTAAAACTCACTTTGATAATGCTTCTGTTCAGAAGATTATTACCATTACCTTAAGCCAGTTGATCACTCCTGATAGGAGGGCTTGAGAACTTTCAAAGACAGGCAGATTTAGTTCTAAGTCTGCATATTTGGGTCTCAGATCGGTCTCAGACCAAGCCCTAATAGTGCTCTTTGGAAGTCTATTTGGAATATTAAGGTTGCCTATAGAATTCAGTTGAATCTTTGGAGAGCAGCTCGTAATGTCTTGAATGTTCGTGTTATGATTAATTCTAGGATAACCATTGCCAATACCCTCTGTCCTAGATGTGGGATTGGTGATGAAGATATTATGCATGCCTTTGTGTTGTGTCCATTTGCTTCCCAAGTTTGGTTTGCCTCACCTCTGAAAATTATTAATGCTGGTTTTAACAATTACTCTTTCCTTGACTGGCTTTATTATTTTCTGGTTGATTGAGTCACCATGCTATCTAACGAATCTCAAGCTCTTCTAGCTGCTATTGTCTGGTCTCTGTGGTCTAGTAGAAATACATTGATTCATGAAAAGAAATCGGAAAACATGTTTATTGTCTTAGCTAGAGTTAGATATATGATTATCATAAAAAAAAAAAAAAAAAAAAAAAAAAAAAACTCTATACCCCCAGTTGGTTATGTTGATGTCACTAGTATGGATAGATGGATTCCTCCAGGATGTGGATGGTACAAAGGAAATACTGATGGATGGTGCTTTTGATCTCATTACTTTGGCTTTTGGTTCAGGCTTTGTGATTAGAGACTATGTCAGACAAGTCTCCTTTTGTGCTGCTCTTCATATTCAAGCCAGATCTCCTGAAGAAGCTGAAGCTAAAGGTATCCATGCCCTTCTCAAGAAAGCAATGGAATTGAAGATCTCTCATCTTATTGTTGAAAGTGATGCAAAGACCCTTGTTGACCAATTTTTTGCTGGCTGTTTTGATGGTGATCAAAGGACTGATGCTATCTTCAAAGACATTCAGACTTTCTCGGCACATTTAGTTTCTTGTATCTTTATTTTGACTCCTAGAATTTGTAATGGAGCCGCAAACTCCTTAGCTCATTGGGGCAAAGATAATTCTAGCTCTATGTTTTGGTCGTGTGCTCCAACCTGGCTCTTGCCGGTTGTATAAGCCGACTGATTGCCTTTTTCAAGGCCTTTGATTATAAAAATAAAAATAAATTATTGGGATGTTTCATGGACGATTACATAGGGTTTTGGTACCAATAATTCCACAACTACCAACAAGAATATCATCAATAAATGTAAAATCTTCCTTGTTGAAAGAAGGATGGGGTAATGTGGTCCGAATTAAACAAATTTTTAGTGAATAGGACCTAGTAACCGAGTTGATTATTTTTTTTTTTTGCTTTCCTCCAAATTATTTTTTGCCAAACTATTATGGTTTACAATGGCTAACAGCATTGTGAATGCGCAGGATACAAATTATAATCTCAAAGCTGCAGTGCAGTTGTTATTTGCTACTTGTAGAAAACAAGATGGTCCTTTGTATTTGACGATGTGAATGTTCAAAATTGTTGTCAGAATGAACAAACTGATACATTAAATGTTGTTTCCGTAACTTGCTGGAAACCACAAGTTGGAAATATTAGGAAACTTAATGTTGATCATTTACCATGGCTTCTGGTAAAGCTGGATTGGGACTGATTGCTCATGATCATGAAGGTGCACAACATGGAGCTAGATGCTGGCCATGAGGAACTCCAGATGCGCAGTACGAGCAGAGGCTACATCGGCTTTGATGACAGTAACTTGGGCAAAGGAAAACGGTATCACGATAATCTACAGCAGAATGTCCAGTAGTACCAACACAGTTATACATACCTGCATCAAGGGAATAAAATGAGATCCTATCATCGTGCAACCTCGGAAAGTAGATCCATTTGAGTAACCAGAGCAACTGCCGAGATACAAGATGTATTGCTAACACAGCATATGCCTCCCAGATCTTTAAGTTCAACCGAAACCATTTGAGTGTCTTTCAATCTAAAGATACGAACCCATTTCCCCCAAATGGCCTAATAACACACACCCACAAGTTTTCCTTTACACTCCACCAGATAACTCTTATAGATAAACGCACAATCAGGTCCAAGAAATAGAATGCTCCATTGTAGAAAACTGGATTATAACTCCGATGTTCTTCTCTCCAGTGTATTCCTGAGGTATTTCTCAATATTATGCAGTGGGTTCTCTATCATAGTTAGAGAAAACCAGCCATGGGGATAATACTGTGAGCTTCTGAAATTCATCATCTTTACTCACTGCATGTAGAAGTATGTAATCCACTGTATGAAGATAGTTTGATACTGATCATACCAAATCATTGTTAGGCATAATCCCCAGATCTTACTTCTTCGATATCTTCTTTCTCATCATCCCTACCAACACCAGTTATGTTTTCTACTACCTTTATAACTTAATCCATCTGTTTGACCTTTCCTGAAATACAGTCTGTTATTCTTCCATCTTCAACCCTACAAATCAAAGAACCAAAACGTCATTTAGCGACAACCTCTATTCAATTTCTATTACACATGAGAAGATGGTGAGAATAAAGATGGATAAGACATTGAGGCAGTACTACTGGGGCAGAAAAGAACATGAGAAAAATCTATAAACAAATTCATGCTTTTACCGGCAAACAACCCACTATTAAACATCCAAATCATGTCAAAACAATGAAAACTCATGGCAGCTGGGTCCGAAATATACAACTATTTTTTGTTCGGTATGTGGGTAGAAAAATACTGATGCATCACTATTACCTACTACACATGCACAAGACCACTCAGACTTACATACGGAGCAAGTAGAGTTTGAAGGTGATAACAAGAGCACAGTTGAAGTTGTACTCAGTAATTCCTAGTAGCCTAAAAGCAAGAAGTAAGGGGCAAAAATACATGCAAGGGGGGAACCACTATGGTGGTTACCTTCCCAGACGGATCTTGAAGATCCGGTTTTAAAAAAAATATAACAAGAAAATCTATTACAAACGACAACATGGTGTCCTACAATCACAAATGTGGATTTCCCTATGTAAATAATGTATCAGTTGTGTGCTCGGGTTTAACAAGCAAGGTACTATCCAACATCCTGACCACTTCAACACTAAAATTCCTGACAGTTGGGTCCGGAGATAGGTAAAAATTATGTCCGGAAGGCTGGCGATGGATAAAAATACATTGTAGATGTTTGGGAGGACAAACAGGTTCCGGATTCATAACCCTTTATTGAGTTATGTCAAGGGGTGAACCCTACTCCGCCAATGTCTCTGAAGTCTGATCTGAAGGACAGTTTTGAACCTTCACACCTCGCCTCCGATTCAGTACCACTATTATGCATAAAATTCTAAGTATAAGGATTGAATTACATGGGGCAGACATTCTTAGGTGGGGGCTAACTACTTCAGTACATTTTTCCAACAAATCCACTAATAGAATGCCCAAATTACCCCAGAAGGCCATTTTTCCATTTATACCACTGCTCGCTTCATTGATTGCCACAGCCAACAGGTTAGTGGAAACTTAATCTCTCTATCACGTAATACTCGTGTGTACTAATCATTAAGACTGCAAAAGGAACGTTCTGCACAACAGACTCAACCAGGGGTAAAATACATAGCTGATGCCAGGAGCACAGCTTAGAGGGAGCACAAAAATGGGCAAGGTCATCTGATATGGAGCAAGTAGAGTTTGACGGGATACATAGAGCATAAGAGATGCGGTAGTTAGCAAAGGGAAAGCATACAGAGCTGCGTACATTATAGCTAAATATGCTCACAAAATTCCTGGTACTTAGTTTGGTTACACATTCATTCTGGCCATCTATATATGTAAAGGAGGCTCTGCAATCTAATGTGATCACTTACTAGTTTTATAAAGATACAAAGAGTCCGATTTCAACTACGAATTGTTGAACACCCTAAATTGAACAAGCAGTGTTAGTGAAAACATCCATTTATGCAGCAAATTGGTTCACTAGTAAGCTATGTAAAGAAATCAATGCAACGCGTCCTTACTTAGGACACAATGCTGTATGACCTGGGCAGTAGATATAAACCACAGGGTACATCTGATTCAATTGTATCCCGAAGGCACGGTTCAGTAGATCCATAGCTAATTAGAGAAAAGAATGTATAAATCAATGAGACAAAGAATGTATTCTTCAAAGTTACCTTGGAGGTGTAGTAATCATCAGCCACTGAGGCAAGAACCACGGCGTCGGCAGATCAGGACATAGTAAGGAAAGTGAAATTCTTTGATCTTACAAGTCATATTTGTACGACTGTAAGAATTTCACGTGAATGTGTTTCTATACCACAGAACATACTACATAATTTGGGGTTCCACATGCCGTGTGAAGGAGCCCATCACCCTACAACAATCAAACCATTTATCAGGTTCTCGCCTACGAATAATATCTGGAGGACAGCAATGAGATTTTGAAGTCTCCAAGCAGAAGTGACAATGAATATGAAGTCTACAACCCACAGATTCCACAGACAAAGCCTAACATTTGCGCACAGAAGCTCGAGGACATAATGACGCCAATTCCAGACCCTTCTGCCACAGACTCACAGAGTCACAGCGCCTAGTAATCTTAACAGAAGAAAAGCAATCTGGCCTATCCTTAGGAAGTTACAAACAAGACCGGAGTCCTCACGGGAGCACAATCCAAATTTATTATGCAATCCTCATTAGTTTCCCTGACTATCTAGATAGTATGATTTGACTACTTCCCAATCTCATACAAAATTGACATTGTAGAAACACTAATGTTGTGTAAAGAACAGCACATTATTACGAGGTGTCTTTTGCAGTGAAGACATAGCACTTACTTTCAATTGAGGTGACAATGCACTTAATCCAAAGTCGGAAACTTTCAATGTTCCTTATGAATCAAGAAGCAAATTTTCTGGCTGCAAAAAAGTACATATATTGTATAATTCCGGAAAATACACACTAGCAACATAGAGCAGAAGGAATAGAAATGGTTGACATTGAAACAGAAGGGAAATCGGTAGAACCTTCAAGTCTCGATGGTAGACGCCTCTACTGTGACAGTAGTCCACGGCATTGATGAGCTGGTGGAAATATCTCCTAGCCTCATCCTCCCTAAGCCTCCCATGCTGGACCTTAAGAAAGTAAGAAGTTGCAATGAAGGATCAGCTAGCTAATTCCAACAGGCCAACACAAACACACAGCACTAACAATGGATGGATGAATTCAATCAAGACTTACTTTTTTATCAAATAGCTCGCCTCCGTTAACGAATTCTTATGTATATTTTAGTCTTGCTTGCCATGACATGAATACATACTTTACATCCATAATAAATGAATGAATGAATTTCCAGCTACAACATATGTACCTCGTGGAGCTGGACAACATTAGGATGCTTAATCAGCTTCATGGTTGAAATATCTCTTTTTATCTGCCAAACAAAGTAGAATAACAATTGATCAAATTTGTTATCCTGGTTCGCATTTTCGCAGAATTTGGATAACAATAACACACACGTAATGATCATATAATATACCTGCTCGACCATCTTATGCAGGAGAACTTGATCCTTTTGCAGGATTTTGATAGCAACACTGTCACCGGTCTCAAAATTCTTAGCATATTTGACTTTAGCAAAGCTTCCCTCTCCCAATGTTTTCCCCATGCTAGAGGTGTAGTAATCATCAGCCACCGAGGCAAGAACCACGGCGTCGGCAGATTAGGACATGGCAATATTTGTACAAGCTCATTTCTTTGTATGGCAAATAATATACACAACAATTTGAAAATCCCAAGTCCGGGGCCAAACAAGACGTATCTTTTGAAAGTCCCAAGTCCAGAATTAAGATTAAGATTTCTGCCAAAAGATTATCATCATATATCTAATGAAAAGTTCGAAAGTTACCATCTTTACCATGTGGGAAAACAAGCCAAGGTGCAACCTTTGGTGGAAGTCTGCGTTCACCTCTTCTTTGAAGCTCTGATTTTCCTATGAGTGCAACACTTCTGGACTTTTCATACTCCAGCTTCATCTTAATGAATTAACACATAATCTTCATTGTTATCTACTGAATTAGGGCAACAAAAAGAGGGGAGAAATCACTAATTAGGGTTCAATCTAATCAGAAGATCAATCAGTAACAAAAGAAGATTGATAAAGATTATCTCATTTTCGAAATTGTACCTTTTTTTTTCGAAAGGTGAAGCTGCTATTTTTCTTTAGAAAGAAAGCAAAGCTTCTGGGGGTGAAGGTACTAAACAGTGACTCCCTGTAGGGGTAGGGGGTAGGGGTAGGGCTGTAGAGTAGAAGTACTGTATAGCAATAAAGTCGGATTAAAGGCAGTATTCGGACAAGTCTATGTATCAATACGAAGAGAGAGGCATACAATAAGTTACAGCGAACGAGAATCTAGTGTTTTGTGTTTGAACTCTTTTCTATGTCTATATTGTTGACTACGAATAACTCACTCTCGAGTGTGGACCATGCGTCTCTGAGCAAACAATTAAGCGCAAAAAGTACCTCTGAAAAATACTGATTTTGATTGAAAAATTATACGGAGAGAGAAAAAAAATGATTTGAAATTTTGGCACCACTGTGTTTCCTCTTGGGGTACATCCCGCAATTCAAAAGAAAGGGTTACCTACTCAAAGCTATCCATTAGTTGGCCGGAAAGTAAAGAAACTGCTGTAGATCAAGGATGGAACTAGGAATTTTATTTGGGTAGCATGGATATAACATTGTTAGGCAAACCATAGACCGCGGCAATTTTTTTTGAACGAGTCATATGATTAGTGAACAATTTTAAATTGCATGTATGTATATGGTAATTTTTTTACCATAGTATAAATGTAATAAGAGTATATGAATATAGTCATGTCCGTTAGTCAACTGTTAATGACTAATTAGTCTTAATAATGTCTCCTATATATAAATTGAGGCATAAATTCGATGTAAAGTTAAGTTTGTATGTAATAATAATTCTCTCCATTGTCTCTCAATTCCATATCTTCTCATGGTATCAGACATGAAGCCACACTTAGAAGCATAATGTTCCTTTTGTCTGCAAATTTGGCATTCGACGTTACTAAAATCATAAGGAGTCATTTTCTCATATAAAAAATCTTAAAAACAAAATGTCACGGAAGGAAAATAAAGAATTAAGAAAAATTGAATAACGCATACTCCTTGTCCTAGAAATCACATTAATTAATGGGCTAGAAACATATTAACCTGGCTGAAAACCTAATTTTTATAAAATTTTCATGTCGAAAAAGTATTGGGCCTAAATCAAGGACGGGCTTGAGCCAGCTGTGGCCCCTTCACTAGTCCGTCCCTCCTCTGGATTAAGATTTTCAGCTTATCTTGAGCGAGGGTATCTATTTTGGAGTTTGATTTAACGGATTCAACCGGTGTGATACACCAAAATCATATATTTTTGCTATAGGAATCTTATTTAGTAGGATATTGTCAGTTGTATATCGTTGTGAATGATTAATATTAAATCTCCGGAGTATATTGTAGTGTAAACACTACAAAGGGGATCTCAGAGATCGACCTAGATCTAGATTTGAAGATGAGAGGAAGAAGAGAAGCTAGAGGAAGGATAAGGTTTTCATTCACTAAGCAACAAAGGAGTACAGAGAGGAGAATAAAAAGGGAACTGACCAAACTCGACATGTGACACCAAATGTGCAACACGCACGAGCCCGCCTAACAGACAATTACAACGGTAAAGTAATATTTTAACAGACTAACTGATGGTGCCCCGAATAACTAAAGGTAGCCCCTAGTAATAGAAGTCATTACATGACAAATACCCATCACTGCTCGAGATCCTTGTCCTCAAGGATCAAATCTGGAAACTGCAAGGACATGGCCACTTTATCTTCCCAAGTAGCATCCTCTACAGCTAAATTTTCCCACTGAACAAGAACTTGAGTGACTTTCTGATTGTTCTTTTTAATCACCCTGGAACTCAGTATCTGGATTGGACTAACATTCATTTCTCTTTCTAAAGTAAATGCTGGGAGTGCAGTTTGTGGCAAAACTTCTTTTCCCAACTTAAGTTTCAGCTGAGAGACATGAAAGGTTGGGTGAATCTTAGAGCCAGGGGGCAGTTGCAACTTGTAAGCTACCTGTCGAATCTTCTCAAGTACCTTGTAAGGTCCAAAAAAATTTGCTGCAAGCTTCAAGTTCTTTCTCAGCTGAACTGAAGATTGCCTGTAAGGTTGTAATTTCAAGTATACCCAGTCTCCAACTTGGAAGGATCTTTCTACTATCTTCTTATCAGCTTGTTGTTTGACTCTGTGTTGAGCTTCTTCCAACACCCCTTTCAAAATCTGATCCATGACTTGTCTCTGAGAGAGATAGTCATCAACAGAAGCATTTATCCCTGGAGTTGAAGAAGGAATGCCAAACTGGGGTGGGGCATAACCATATAAAGCTTGAAATGGAGTTAGCTTGAGACTGGTGTGATAACAAGTATTAAACCACCATTCTGCTAAAGACAACCAAGACACCCATTTGGTTGGCTTGTAACTTGTCATACATCTGAGGTAATTTTCTAGGCAGGTATTTACTCTCTCAGTCTGTCCATCAGATTGTGGGTGGTATGCAGAGCTCATATGCAGAGTTGTACCCAATTTACTGAACAGTGCTTGCCAGAGATTGCTCAAGAACACACTATCTCTATCTGACACAATAGATTTTGGAAGACCATGAAGTTTAAAAATTGTGTCTAGAAATACCTTGGCTACCTTTTCAGCTGTGTAAGGATAACTCAGTGGAATGAAGTAACTATACTTGGTAAATCTATCCACTATCACCATTATGATCTCCCTTCCCTCAGATTTGGGTAGCCCAGAGATAAAGTCCATGCTGATGTGTTCCCATGCTTGGTCTGGTATAGGCACTGGTTGAAGTAATCCAGCTGGTGAAGTAATTCAGTGGAATGAAGTGTTAGCTGAATGAATTTCTGAATTTGTGGATGCATCCCATTCCAAAAGAAGTACAGCTTTGCCCTTTGATAACTGGCATGAATACCAGAATGCCCTCCCATAGGAGATAAATGGACTGCAGAGATAATCTTCATTCTCAATTCTCCCTTTTGACCCACATAAATCCCACCCTTATACCTTAAGATGCCTTGTTCATAAGTGTAGTCTGGAATGCTGTTACCACTCACCATGAGTTTGTGTATCAAATTAGTGGCATGGGGGTCTTCTTGGTAACTGTCTAGCACCTCTTGAAGCCAGGTTGGTTGTACCAGAGTGAGGCCTTGGCAGCTTGCAGTTTCTTCAACAGCCCTTCTGGAGAGTGCATCTGCTACTCTGTTGTCACTCCCCTTTTTGTACTTCAGTTCATATCCATAGCCTAGTAATTTGGATAGTCATTTTTGTTGCAGCATAGTGTGAATCCTTTGCTCCATAAAATATCTGATACTTTGATGATCTGTGAATATGGTAAACTTACTTCCCATCAGATAAGACCTCCACTTACTAACAGCCATTACCACAGCCACCAATTCTTTCTCATAAGCAGAATAAGCCAAGAATCTTGTTCCCATGCTTTTGCTGAAAAAGGCAATGGGTCTGCCTCTCTGCATTAATACTGTTCTTATGCCTACATCACAAGCATCTGTAGCCAGTTCAAATGGTTGAGTAAAATCTGGGAGAACAAGTACATGTGTTGAGGTGACAACCTTCTTGAGAAGATCAAATGATGTTTGTGCAGCTTCACTCCATTGGAACTTGTTCTTCTTTAAGAGTTCAGTAAGTGGTCTGGCAATCAAGCCATAATTCTCCACAAACTTCCTATAATATCCTGTCAACCCTAAAAATCCCCTTAGATCCTTAATACATTTTGGTGTTGGCCATTCTTCCATGCACCTTATCTTGTCAGGATCAGCAGCAACTCCCTCTCCTGATATAATGTGGCCCAAATATTCAATTTGATGTTGACCAAAATAGCATTTTCTTAGTTTAGCAAAGAGTGAGTTTTCTCTTAATACCCTTAATGTAATTTCAAGGTGTTGCAAGTGAGTACTCATGTATGTACTGTACACTAAAATGTCATCAAAGAATACCAAGATGAATTTCCTCAAATAAGCTTTGAACACATCATTCATCAGAGCTTGAAAGCTTGCAGGGGCATTGGGTTAATCCAAATGGCATTACCAAGAACTCATAATGACCTTGGTGTGTCTTGAATGCAGTCTTGTGGATGTCAGGTGGATGCACTCTGATCTGATGATAGCCAGCTCTCAGATCAATTTTGGTGAAGACTTTTGCCCCATGCAGTTCATCTAGCAGCTCATCAATGATGGGATTGGGTATTTGTCTTTGATGGTCAAGTCATTAAGCTTTCTATAGTCAACACAAAATCTCCAACTTCCATCTTTTTTCTTGACAAGCAATATAGCAGAGGAGAAGGGGCTGTGACTTGGCCTAATAACTCCTGAGTTCATCATTTCTTGCACCAGTTTCTCTACCACCTCCTTTTGTATATAAGGGATCCTGTAAGGTTTTTGGTTTGGTGGGGTAGATGAAGGTATAAGGGGTATATGGTGATCATGGGCTCTGGCAGGTGGCAAGGTAGTGGGTTCTTGGAATATTGAGGTGAAATTTTGTAAGAGGGGTTGTATGACATGAGGTATGGCTATTTCCTTTTGTTCTCCTGAGATTGAATAAAGATGGCCAATGACCCCATGCTTGTTCTTCTTGAAATACCTATGGCATGATGCTCTAGACATCATAGACACATTAGCTGTGTCAGAAACTCCCCTAAGCACAATTTTTCTTCCATTCCTGGTGAAAGAAATCTTCATGAGTTTGAAATCAAATTTAACTGGGCTGATTTGCCTCATTCAGTCCACACCAAGAACCATATCACACCCTCCCAAAGCTAATAGCCTGGCATCAAACTTGAATTTATGGCCTTGCACCTCCCAAGAGAACTGAGGACATTTTGCATCACTTATCAGCTTGTTCCCATCAGCTTCAGCTACTTGAAAGACACTGGTTGACTCTATGAAACTGCCACTCTCCCTTGCTACTTCAGGGTCTAAGAAACTGTGAGTGTTGCCACTATCTACAAGAATTGTGATAGGCCTCTTGCTTTTGGTTTTTCCCTGTACCTTAATGGTGGTGTGGGAAAGTTACCAGACAGTGCATGGACTGATATCTCCACCTCTCCTTCTGATTCCTGTCTCTTTAAGTTGTCGAGCGTGTCTTCTCCTTCAGAGGTGGAAACTTCTTCTTCTTCAGCAGCTAACATGTACAGGTGTTGTCTTGTGCATTTGTGTCCTGGTTTAAAGATTTCATCACAATTATAGCAGAGACCCTTATCCCTTCTGGCTTTCATCTCAGCAAATGTTAACTTCTTAATGATTGGTAACTTGGGACTTGTGGCTTGACCAAACCTAGGAAAAGGGACCCTGACTTGGGAGAAGGTGTATAACTTCTGTTGTTGTTTGGAACTGATATAGCTGGTGGTCTTGAAGCATATCTAGCCTTCTTAGAAGCAGTATCAAGCAACACCTCCTGCATCCTAGCTAAGTAAATGGCCTTCTTCAAAGTTTTTGGTGCAAACATCTGAACCACTAGTCTCAGTTCTTCCTTAATCCCACTGATAAAACTTGAAGTGAAGTACTCTTCTGTTAAGTGCTTGTTAGTTGCTAACATCAATGCCTTAAGATCTTCAAATAACTCTTGATATTCGATGATAGTATTTCTCTGAATGAGTTTGTTGAATTCCCCCACTATGTCATCATGTCCCAACTCTTGGAAATGAGAGGTAATGTCAGAAACAAATTCATCCCACAATATCAAGTCCTTTCCCTCTTGGTAATCTTGGAACCATATATCAGCCTTACCCTCAAGGTACAGAGAAGCTAACATGACTTTCTGATCTTCAGCTAACACATGGAGCTGGAAATATTTCCTACACTTACGAATCCAGGACCTTGGATTATGTCCATCAAACTTAGGGAACTCTACTTTAGGCTTATGATGACCAGAAAATTGATTAGTAAGAATACCACTACCTGAAGCAAAAGCTGATCCAGGCGATCCAGGTGTGTGGTCTTTTGGTGTTTCAAGCAGCCCCTTGTTTGGATCTACACCTTTAAGCTTTTCATCCAAACGCTGAACCAGTTTTTCCTCCTGCTTCTTCATTTGTTCAGTTAATAAGGAGTTTTGTTTAGTGATTAGGAGGTTAAGGTTGTCAACCCAAGTTGCAGGCGGATTATCCCTCAGATCTTGTAGTTGCTTAGGGAACTCATCCTGAGACTTAGAGAGTCCATTGAGCTTGGTATGAATAGCATCAATATCTTTTTGGCTGCCCATTTTCATGTCTCAAGAGCGATTGCTCTGATACCACTTGTAGTGTAAACACTACAAAGGGGATCTCAGAGATCGACCTAGATTTAGAATTGAAGATGAAAGGAAGAAGTGAAGCTAGAGGAAGGATAAGGTTTTCATTCACTAAGCAACAAAGGAGTACATAGAGGAGAATAAAAAGGGAACTGACCAAACTCGACATGTGACACCACATGTGCAACACGCACGAGCCCGCCTAACAGACAATTACAACGGTAAAGTAATAATTTTAACAGACTAACTGATGGTGCCCCGAATAACTAAAGGTAGCCCCTAGTAATAGAAGTCATTACATGACATATATGTATGTTAGTGTTCCTGCAATTTCAAACGCAATCCCTAAATGCTTAGCCAGGAGGATGAGGAACATCCTATCCAAAGTGGTCGAACTTGCTTTATTTGGCCAAGTTCCTCACGAGTACCGTTACTCGCCTAACTGCCGAGCTGATTTGATGTTCTTCACTGAGGGCTACCCGAGTTTAAGTGAGTCGTCGGATTTTGAGCCAAAGTAAAAAAAAAAAAAAGTACTTCGTATAAGAAAGGTTATATTGAAATTTAGACCTTTCTGATAAGAAGAAGCCTACTAGGCAAAGAAATAAAAAATAGTCTATTGATCACCCCGATGCTGACGAGTTTAGTTGTGGAGGGTAAAACACCCTCGGGACACGTGTCGAGATCAGAGGGACCAGGCCCAACCAGAGGGCTCGCAGCCATGCTTTGGGATTAGCCTGCAGAGCAACCTCAAGGGAAAGCTCAAAGACAGAAGACTCGCTTAGATTACCGAAGGATAAAAGCAGGAAGTCATCTTCGTGAGTCTCACCGAAGGAACCGCCTTACTCGACAGGATCTGACACCACCACGATTGGGTAGCTTGTCTTATTAGCTGTAAACCACTACAGGCTCGGCCTATACAAGGCGAGCTCGAGAAACATTGTCGGGGGTTGGATTTTTGGTATAACCTAAGTGGTGAGAGTGAGACTAGGTTAGTATCTCCTCAAACACCCAAGGATCATATCCATGTATTAGCTATAATACGCTGTTACTCTTTTATCTCTTGTTATTTTCATACTAAAACATCTTTGGTATTGTTCTAATGATCTTCGCACTATGTATATTACGAATTAGAGTATTGGTTCGTCTTGTTGAGTATAAAGTACTTATGCAGATTTTATACTCGCACAGTTTGGCGCTAGAAACACGGACTAATTAAAACAACTTAGGGTTTGCCTGTGATTTACGATTTTTAAATTTTTTGAGGAAATTTTTTCTAGGGTTTTCAAACTTTTCTTTAAAATCACATTTTCATCACTTTATTGTCATTTGAGCTCCACCACCTTGGGTGTCTAAAGATCTTCAAAGCTTTAGAACGTTCAAGGACTTTTGAGAAAATCATCAGTTTGATGAGATCGATGCTTCTAGAGGGAATCCAAAGACTTGAAACGTAAAGATCTGGTCAAGAGTATAACAAACTCTTTCAAAAAGAATCACAGCAGAACCCCAAGGAAAGAGTAGCTTTCTGATGCGTGTCGTTTACCACAACAAATTATCGAGATATTTCCCACTAATTAACAAGTAATATAGCGGTAGTAAGGATCGTTCCCACAGAGAGCGATGTAATTGATATGTTATTTAAATCAGCAAAACAATAACAAAAGTAAAACGAAGGGGGGTTTGGTTTGAAATCACGTAAACAATATGAAAGTAAATAAAGAATAACAATAAGAAGATGATTAAGAATTCCTTCGCCGTTACCAAGCGTTAGACTCAATCAATATACCCGTTTACCTTTCGTTAGAAACATATGTCAACAACCGTAGAACAGCAGGTTCGTTAGCTATCCCCAAAACTCCTTGTATCACCGGATGACAGGTTCGCTTAGCCACCGGATTCTATCCATCCGAGCCGCCATGAAGTTCGTTCTCAAGGTGTAACTCAGTTGAACGCATTAAGGTTTGTGAATTTAGGTTGATCCCAGCAGTTAAACTCGGTTCGTTCGGTCCACTTACTGGTGTTGTCTTCACACACAATTGCTCCACAGAATCCCTCTGCAAGGTCTCGTGTCTTCTACTTGTGCAAGAATCAAGATACAATTACGGATACCCCAATCCTCACTAGCAATAGAACGATCAATCGAATAATTTGACGTGCACTTCAAACCACCAAGAGATCAATCATAAACCTTCTAAATAGTAAAGACAAGCCACAATGAATCACAATTTAAAACTCAAAGAAACTTGTAAATTGAATAAAGCTTCACGCTTAGAACATTGAATTCATCCCTAATCTACAAAAGAATTATCCGCTCATTGGAAAATTACAACGAGAAGAAAAGAATAAAGTTCCTCCCAAGGGAGAGGAACCAGTGGTAAAAGATATGTCCTCTTGGTGCTTGAGGCCTCTTATTTATAGCCTTCATTCGGTGGAAATCTGATTTCCATATAAACTCTACTCTCCTAATTTGAACTGGAATCCAAATCAAGCACCAATCCCAGCCATTCATCTGACAGAAATCAAAGGTAATTCTCACGGCCAAGACATTCCAAATCCAAGACAAATTCAGATCCTATATTCCTTTCTCTGTCGACTTTTAAATCCTCCAGGTAAGCCCTATCGAACCTCAGCTGCCATAGCCAAATCCGCATGCCTCAACCCATAGCCTCCAGCCAAACTCGCACACACTGCTTGCCATCTTGGAACCAGCACCATCATATAAACCATAGCTAATCAGCAACCATACTTCAGTCCCCAAACCCGACAGAAACACTCACAAAACTTGAATCAAAACCCTTGCTTCTTGTTGGAAATCTTCTCATCTGAGCTTGACCCATCTCTTCATTCACCTCCATATCCTGAATCACGCCTTAATCCATGATTTGCATCAGCTGGAATTGGTAGCACTAGATTACCATTCTTGCTCTAGTTCTGCACCTGGTTCACGCATTTTGTCGAACAGCTAATGTGTGTTTTTCTTGTTGGGTTTTGATGAGTTCAATTGGGTTTCTTTAATCTCTGAATTTCTCCGTCCCTGTAATATTCTCATTCACACACACACACAATCAAGACGTTATGAAATCAGTTTCTCCATTCAGTCACAACGGCAGCAGCATCTTCAATCTTGGTTTCAAATTTCCAAACCCATTTGTGCTTCTTCCTGGCTAGAAACTCTCTCACGGGACCCTTGTTAGATGCCTTCGAAACCCCTGTGATGAACCTTAACTGATGGTTACGTCCTGGCAGTAGTAGTTGAGAACTAAGCTTATGTTGGTCGAGAGAAAAAAACCAACGAAAATAGGTCTGAATAGGGCTGTCAATAATAATCCGATATCCGTTTGAATTTATCCGAGATCCTATAGGATATTATCCGATATATCGGATATCGGATATCGGATATCGGATATTTATTCCTTCTTAACATATCGGAATCGGATTAGGCCCTATCGGATAAATTTGATCACTCTATTGGTAATTTGGGATTTTTGTTTGATCACTCTATTGGTAATTTGGGATTTTTGTTTGATCACTCTATTGGTAATTTGGGATTTTTGTTTTCCTAAGAAATCGGATAAATATTCGATATCCGATAGCTTAACGCTATCGGTAACGATATCTGATTTTCGATATCCTATAGGATATTATCGGATATCGGATATCCGATAGCACTAACACTATCGGTATCGGATTTGCCAATATCCTATAGGATATCAAAGATTGACAGCCCTAGGTCTGAAGTCTGAACTCGACCTAACATTTTATTGTGTCTGTCTTCAGCAATTTCGCATGCTTAAATATGAGATAGCTTCAATCTACATCACAGTCCAGTCTGTGGTGCAGTGGTTCGCATGTTGGCTAAGGCACAGCAGGTCGATGGTTCAATTCACGCCACTGCTTTCATTTTCTCATCTTTTTCCTTCTCTTCAGCTGGTTGGCCCTGAGTAGAAACTGACGTCTGCTCCAGCAACTTACATCCAACACACAACGGCTGCCGTGAGTAGTTCATCATGGGTGCTTCAATAACTTCGATTTAACTTCAAGTCCCTGGACATTTATTTTATGGTCCCTAGACTTCTTCATATTTATGATTTAACCCCTGATTTCAAATGCTTTCTACTGACGTCCTTGTTTTCATATCACTACTTTTTGCTAACTTCTTCATACGAATTCGGAATGACTTGATTCTTTCGCCGTTGGCTTCGTAATTCAATTCTCTTCAAGATAGAGCCAAGAAAATACGCATTTGAATGAGTGAAGCTTGGTCTTTGGCCGTTCTCCTCTTTTAGCTCTTTTGTTCTTTGCTCCTTTAAGCACTTTTAGCTCATATTTGGATGATTCAACCTAATAAACGCTACACAATAGAGAACAAGAATAATGCAAAGTATTTCACAAGAAAACTAACAAAGAAAGCATAATCAATTGATGATATTAAGGTGTTTTATGCACCTATCACTTTCACCTTGGATAAGCCGCATTAATTTCCAAGAAATACTCGTAAAATATGGTATACCCACGATGTTGAGAAAAGAAAACTAGGGGCATTTAGGGTTATTATCTAGTCCATATTGAGGAAACAAGCTTTGCAGTATTCGCACCCAGGGTCCAGATTAGGAAAAGTAGGCGAGTCTGCCAGGATCTCTTCATTTGGAAGGAAGATTCGGATAAGACAAAAAGCAGTTGGGGTTTGTCAGAACCGAGCATAACTAGTCCTGATATTTCGCACGACAAAATTTGTTACGCATACTAGGGTGCATGTCAGACCTAGTACACTGCACCATCCGCCTTGGACCTCATGGGTTTCCTGTTTTCTGTAGGTAACTGTCAGCATGGCTTCTAAATCTGACCAAATACCGAAGCAAAGAGTCGGATCCTCGAGGCACGACACGGGATCCTCGCGGCATAACACCGGATTTTCCACAAGCAAAGGGCTATCGCCAGAGGTAGCTGCAAGCATAGTACAACACATAGAACATGCAAACGAAGAGGAAGTGCAAGTAGAAGATTTGGGGCCTGAAGGAGAAGGATTTCCAGAAGACGACGAGCCAGTTTAGCCACAAATTCAGGAAGAAAACGGAGAGAACAATGAAGACGACATCGAGGATGACATACCGAAGGAAGTAGTACTAGCACTCCATACCACCGAAGAAAACACCACGAGGGCTGCTCAATTCCAAAAATTGATTCAGAAGAACAAGAAAATTAGGAAACTCAAAAAGCAACTAGCAGAGGCAACCGAGAAAGCTGCTGAGAAGTCAGCGTCAAACTACAAAAGGAGCAGCGAAGGAAACTCTCTCCCACAAACTGTATCATGGTCCAGGGGACCCACAACGTCAATAAGTCACACCAAGTACAAGTGAAACGACCCCAAGGACCCCGAAATAGTGATCTCGAGCAGAAAAACAGAGCCCAGTATACGCCCGAGAGGGAACATCATACATTTAATATACGAAAATGAGCAGGCAAGGAAGAACGTCGAGACGCAAGCTCTATAACAAGTGATGATGGAACAAATCAAAGCGCTTCGGGCAAAACTCTTCGACAATCGGATGCAACCGAATGACAAAATGAAGCTTACCCAAGCAATCAACGACGTCAACCGTTCGCCGCTAAGCCCCGAGTTCCTCGCAAAAGCCATCCTGGTAAAATGCACCATGCCAATCTTTGCTTCAATCTTCGACGGGACAGGAGACCCAACTTTGCACATCAAAATGTATCTACGAATGTTCCTGGCTTATGCTAATAAAGATGACGTGCTTTGCAAGTATTTCCCTTCCAGCTTGAAAGGGGAAGCCTTGGCTTGGTACGACAATCTAAATGCCAGTTCGATCTCGTCTTTCGAGGAGCTATCCAAAGTATTCATACTCCATTTCTTGTACAACAACTCATCAAAGCCTGGAGTGGAGAAATTGTTAAGCATTAGAGTTAGGCCAGAAGAATCCATTAAAAGCTTGACAGATAGATGGACAGCTCAGTGTGTCGAAGTAGGAAATGGAGCCTAGGAAAAAGACAAGGTAAGGGCATATCTAAATGCACTCGACAAGAACCATCCATTGTATGACAGACTCTTTTCCAAGAATGTGGAGACACTACAAGACCTCCAAGAGTACTAAAAGGAGAGAATCACATTGGACGAAATCAGGGAGCAATCGACCCAAGGGAGAGAAGCCATATCAAAACAGGTGCACTCCATAAACAACTTGTCACTCGAAGAGCGAAATCAAGCCACGAATCACCAGGCAGGGGACTTTTCAAAGCGAGAAAGGCAGGACGATGCAGGAAGATATGGAAGCGAGGGAAAATTTTGTGACGGAAGATATCATGACAATAGGAAGTACAATGACAGCAGAGGCAACGACTGTCGAAGGGAATTTGAAACAGCGGTGCTCAAAAAGGACAGGAGGGAGGCAGAAAGTTCGGTGTACAAAGATCAGGTTTCCCTGCATTTCAAGATAGAAAGCTGCCAAAGCTGTGTGTAACCATCGAGGGCGCTCTCCGAAGTATTGAGCAATCCGAACTGGCAGCCGAGATGAGATACCCGAGGAGTAGAGGAAACCAACCAAAGCACACTCGAAACTCTAGGGATTACTGTCAATTCCACCAATTCTATGGGCACACAACAGAGGACTGCGTCACTGCGCAAGATCAAATTTACTTCTATATCTCAAAGGGAGAATTTAAGCACTTCCTTGAACTATCAAAGCCACCTCCAAATCAACCGCAACCAGAGGAGAAGAAGCACGAAGCATACGTAATAACCATAGACCGAAGTGTCCCAAGATTTGAAGACTGCAACTCCAGAGTTCACGCAGATATCTGTGGAGGAAATCTCGAAGGCATCCCCACCGATAGAATTCACAAAAGAGACTTTGAGGGTAAGGAAATACTAAGTGTAGCAATGAGAGGTCAGCTGGAAGAATGGCAGAGGCGCCCAGTTTTCTTCTCGGCAGCAAACATTCCCGATAAGGGAAGGTCACACAATGATCCTCTAGTTATCACACTCCACATCGAGAAGACGGCGATGCCTAGAATACTCGTGGACCCAGGAAGTTCTGTAAACATACTCTTCGGAAGGACCTACAATAAGATGTTTGGAAAGGAAAGAGCCTTGGTGCCCTCTTCGTACAATGTTTATGGCTTCAACGGAAAACCCTCGATGTCCAGGGGAGAGTTGTCATTACTAATTCATGTTGGAAAGATGGAACAACCCACGTCATTCTGTGTAGTTGACATAGACTCGCCCTACAATGCAATTGTGGGAAGACCTTGGCTTCACAGCATGGTAGGAGTGCCCTCTACCCTGCACAGAAGAATCCGGTTTCCAACGCCGCTCGGAATCGCAGAAATCCTTGGTGACTCTACAGAAGCTCGTCTATGCAACGAAATCGATATACAGGCGAGGGAGCACTCAAGGAAGGATTCCACAAGTGAAGCCAAACACCAAAAGATAACAGACTCCTGTATAGAAAAGTTCATAGCTGACGTCGAGGCTGGAATGACCACTACCATAAAAAGCCCAGTCATCCACAAGCAAAGCACTAGACCTATCCGCAAAGGAAAAGGTCACCACGCCAAGCACAGAGAACAATTCCTCGTCTCCAGCAACAAGCAACCAATTTCGAGCAAATTTGACAGCGAGGAGGAGTAATTTTGGGTCGGGCCCTATGTCATCGAAAAAACACTTGGTAATAACACGTATAGCATGGTTAATCTCGAAGGGCAAAAGTTAAGCACCCCGGTTGAGGGAAGCATCTGAAACACCTCGATTAGAATCACGTATGTAAGCGACGTATAAGATATGTCAGTTTTAGAATAAGTAAATAAAAGAAGCAGCCTGGTATGTTGTTAAGGAAATACATATTGTACTCATCGAGGCACTATACCTCGACCAAAACTCCAGATCCTACTTGGCTAGGCGAAAGTCCTGCCCGAACAGGCAAACCTCTAAAGGCTCTCACGCAATATAAAGCAAACATGCCATGACGCTATCTCCCCTAGTGCCTTGACTCAAATACAAGACCTAAACGCCAAAGGCCCAGACGCCATAAAACATAAAAGACCTCGAATAGCAAGCACAGAGCTGATGATCATATATGCCGTAAGGGCCCTACGAGCTATATGACACAGTCCTCTACCTACAAGACACCCCGTTAGCGGTGCGTACTTTGCATTTAAGCTACCTAAGCTAATGAAGCATTTGAACCCACTACCACACGACCATGAGGACCTTTTTTTTCTAAGGCGTCGAGGGGACGATAAATGGGAATAACATCTACCTCTAAAGGTGGATGGAACCCCGAGGCAGTTGATTCGCATACATGCACGGGAATAGCATGCGAATCATGCAGCCAAGGGACCTTCTCTAAAAATTAAAACATAGCCTCGAGGAGGGGCTATCGAGAAACAGATGGGTCGAATTCTAGGACGCGATAGAAGAATAGTATCATGTCTAAGCTCCAGCTTTGACCGGCACTCCCCCAATGAGCTACTTTAATATCGATGCGCATACATAGAAATTACCCACCGTCAGTCCACAACTTTACTAGGGACCAATGGATTATCAGAACACCACCATGTTCTCTCGGAGGATGCTCGGTATCCTCGAACCACCCAGTACTGAGGCAAAAACGGGTACCTATGGCTTCAGTAGCTTTGTTACTTTAAAACAGGCAAGTAGCTAAAAGCCTTTGGGAAGGGTGATCCACATGCCCCCACTAGCTTGGTTTACTATCTCCTACATCGAAGTAAGCCCTGGAGTTGCACCTTGAGTAACCTTAGGAGCCTAAAGTATTGTAGCAACAACTCCGCGCCTGATCACGAAGTTCTCAGCAAATAACATATACCAAAAATAAAGAAGGGAAGCTCTGAGCAAACGAAAAAGACTCCATAATAAAAATATAGTCAACGCAACGCATAAGCACAAAAAACATGGGGGATGCCAGGTACAAAAAATTCTTGTGTCAAAGGACAAAAGGAAAAGCAAAAGATTTGCTGCTACACCAAGGGAAAAGCTTAGTCAGGTAAAACAACATGACAAGGGGAAGGGTCTCCAAACTCCTCGGTGTCCTTCCAAAGCTCTCTATCATCTTCCAATCCTCTTCATAAGTTCGAAAGCCAGAATGATCTTGTCTTGCAGGAGTGATTTCCCTAATGGGCTCAAACTCACTTTCACTCTCCTCACTATATGCGGTCAAAGATTCTTGAAACAAGTAGCTGTTCCCCTTATCAAAGTTAATTTTTTATGAGAAAGGGATAGTTCTTATAACACCCACACCACCACCAGCGCTCGGCACCTGGGCATCACCGAGATCATGTGCGGCATCATCAGTAGGGTCGTCAGTCTCAACCGAAACATCATCCTTCGAATCGCCCTTAGTTTTGTTCTTCGGATCATCCCTCGAACCATCAATGGATCATCTTTCAGATCATCCTTCGAATCATCCTCAGGATTGTCCTTTGGGTCATCCTTGGAACCATCCTATGGATAATTTTTTGGATCATCCATCGAGCCATATTTGGGATCGTCTTTCGGGTCATCCTTCGAATCACCATCGAAATCATCCTTAGAATTACCCCCGGAGTCTCCCTTGGGATGACCTTCGGAGCCACTTGAGTAATCGTCATCATCATCACCATCATCTTCATCATCGTCAGGACCCTTGTCCTCAGGAATATTCTCAAGTAGCCCTCTCCTCCGCGCCTCGTCCCTGGCTAGCCTTACAAACACCTCCTGAGGTAATAAATTCTCGTCGCCTGGAAGTATCGCATCAGCATCCCTCGCACCTACGGCCCCATAGGAGGGTCAACACCGATAGTCCTAAAAAGCCATCGACCATGTCTTCGGCATGCCATGCAGTAGCTAGAGAAGTAGTCAAGGCGGATCGAGAAAGTAATTCCTCGACTGCTTGCCCATGCCTTAACTGATGATGTACAAGGGCAAAACCAGCACAATGTTCCTTATGTCGTTCTGACACTTAAGACGGTGATCGCGTTCAGCAGCTACTCCCTCGGCACTCCTCTGCACATCCTCTGAGCAACACTTGCGCTCGAGTTCCAGCTCTCGGGAAATCCTATTCACATCGGCAGTTCGACGTCGCTGTTCCTCAGACAATTCCTTCGACAATTGTTTGGCTCTCCTTTCGAACTCCAACTTTTGGTCAGCCTCAAACACCAGCTGATTAACAGCCTCATCCCTTGCGGATACAGCATCTGCAACTTTCTTCTCCGGGTTGGCTTCAATACCTATCAAATGACAAAAATAACATATTTGAGATAACTGGAAAGCACAGTAAAGAACGTCACGACAATTTGACTAGGGTTAGCATCCTACTTTCTTTCATAACCATGTACTCAATAACCTCGTGTTTATTGCTAAAACGAGGTTGAGTAGCCCTTTTCCTAATATCTTCGGAAGAAACCTCCCCAAGCCTAGCAAGTTCTAACCGATATTCGTCAACCAGTCGAGAAAGCTGATCCTTTGAAGTGTTCGCCTTGGCAAGCTCCATACTTATATCATTACATCCATTCTTCAAAGCAACATTCTCTGCATCTAGGTCTTTGTTGGCATTCTTCAAAGCATACGATTGAACCTTCAAATTCTTAATATCTTGCTCCAATTTCTCTATCACCACTCGGCCATATGCGGTGAATGACCTCTCCCTGCGAGCAGTATCTCGCTCTTGGGTTAGACGTTCCACCTCCAGCTGAAAAAAGTGATTCTTTCGAGAAATAATATCACTCTTATTCTTTTCCACTTCAAGAAGATGCTCGGCCTTAACTCTTTTCCTCTTTTCCTCGATGAGAAGCTCTTCAGCTTCACGCCTTTTCCCCTTATAGTAATCTTGATCATCCCAGGCTTTATTCCTCTCTTTTACAAGCCTATCGGTTTCATCCCAACGACTTCCATCGCCAAAAGAACTACGCGAGGGCTTTCGACTCTCTTGAGAATTGCTTACAGCTAGCTTAGCCTCATGGAGTTCCTTCTTCCCTTCTTCTAATTCGTCTTTTTGGACATCAGTAGATTTTTTTGCAGCATAAAATTACAAGGGAATATGCAAACACAGGATAACAAAATACATACCTATCAAATTCTTTCTCTCGCGAGCACTGCGACTCTTCTCTTCGGCAAGCTCTTGTTGCATTTGGAGAAACTTCCTCTCGTGGTACTCAGCCTCGCCATATTGATCAAAAGCATAGGCCAGATGACCGGACTCATGATAGTTACCCTGCGAAGCATACGAAGAGATACCAAATACTCAGCTAACAATTAAAAATTATGACCATTCACACTTAAAGAAAAAAGAAACAAACCATTTGGAGCATAGGGAGGTTCTCCTCATACGAAAAAGGCAGATGACGAAGATCATACGGCATTCTGAGGCAGTCACCCCCCAAGAACAGCGCCGAATTTCTTGCAAAACTCAGGATCTAGAGGGCACCCAAGGGGATCCGAAGAGTAGGCATCAAAGCGAGCTGAGACTTCCTTAGCAAAAGCACTCAAATTATGATTCTCAAAAAGCACCTCCTTAAATCCCTTCGCAGTATACGGCTGTGGGCGTCTGCTATCAAAGCTGGGGGCAGGAGGAAACTTCGAGCTACGAGGATAGCTGATAACCAAATCCTTTAAAGGATCCATGCTAACAGATGAACCATCTTCGGGGAAGGAGAAGGTCGACCACGGGAATAATTTTCTTTGACGACGGTACATAAGGTTCAACAGTAGATGTAGCCATCACTGAGGCAATGACCGAGGCAACAGTTGCAACAGTAGCAGCAGCCATCGCTGAGGCAGTGGCCGAGGTAGTGTTCGCAACAGAAGCAATCATCACTGAGGCAGAGGCAGACACGTTTGGCACAATGACGTTCGGCTCAACACCGACAACCTCCTCGGTAGCTCTATCGGCCGAAGGAACATCTGCATCCTTTGCCAAGGGCATTTCGGCAGGAACTGTCACCTTCGCCTTCTTCTTCGAGGGATTCGATTGGGACTTGCTTTGATGCGTTGAACCGACCTTGGATGGCTTCTTAAACGAGAACTTCTTGCGAGGTCTAGCAGTCTCGGCTCTATCCTCGAACTCAAAACCTACCAGTTCATCCCTCACATCCAAACACCCCACAGATACCGCATTCCTCTGCACATAAGGATCCGTCTTCCTCAGGAAACAAATAGAGGCAAGCATGCATACTCTAGAAAATAGATCCCAAAAAGATATTTGTTACATGTTCCATAGTCTCCTCATCTGCTCGGGGACGCTTTAAACTACTAAAGACACCAGCAGAAACTCCTTTACGCTTTGAATTTGGAGAGATAACTCCCTCTCTTCGTCAGAAAAGTGGATCATGAAGAGATGTTGAGTTGAGAACTGGTGCCCTATTTCGAACTCCGTCCGAGGAATAAAGCGTCCATCATCCTTCCAACCTAGAAGAATGGGACCCTCCAGAAGCACATGTTCCGAATACCAGTCTTCGTCCATGGAATAGTCCAAAGAACCAGGGACAATATTCACACTACCCTTCGCAACCCTAAAGCCGACTCCCCAAGGGGCAAGCTCGCTGTCCAGTGTTAGGAATGGTTCGTAGTGCTTAAAGAAATTCTCAACAGTAAAATAGAACCTCGCTGTAGAACCGGCAGGAGAATTATCTTCGGAGCGGGAAACCCACTGATTGAGGAAATGTATAGAACTGCAAGTAAGATGCATCACCCCCCGAGAACTGGGAAGGGAGCAGAGAATGCCAAGAAACAAGGGATTGGAAGGTTGATAAAGAGGAGGAATCAACCCTGAAGAAATCTGATGGAACGTGACTAAGAGCCTCCCCTCGTTGCACCCAAATTCATCGACTAACTCAGGAGTCAGCCGGCTGCCCGGAGCTCCAACAACCTTTATATTAAAAGAATCATCTTTAAAACCTAAGTTCTTCATCATCGAGATGAGAACATCAACTTTGGAGGGAAACGACATAAAAAGAAAAACTAAAGGAGGAAGAACAGAACACGCCGGCGCCGGATACCGCAGAGGCAAGATTGATCAAGAATTTGAGAGATAACGAAAGGGGAAAAAGAGTCGTCTTTATGGAATAATAGAGGGATCGAAGCAATGGGTATCAGAGAAAAATATTAAAATTAGTTCAGATAAGAAGATTGAGATTCAAGGGTTTCGGGAAAGAAAGCACCGGAGCTGCGGAAGAAAGCCCAAAAAGACTAAAAACTTTTAGAGGGAGAAACTGAAACTTAAATAGTGAAGGGAAACTGGCGCTTCCGGTGGGAAGGTCAAACGGTAGCTAAAATCTTGGGAACATGCAGAACGTGTCATGAAACGTCACACTTGGCAGCTAGTGGGATGCATGACGAGAGGAAGGTGACAAAGAGGAAATTTTCTTCCCAGGCATCTTCGATACCAGGAAAGGAAAGAGGCAAACTGTGGAGGGTAAAACACCATCGGGACACGTGTCGAGATCAGAGGGACCAGGCCCAGCGAGAAGGCTCGCAACCATGCTTTGGGATTATCCTGCAGAGCAACCTCGAGGGAAAGCTCGAAGACAGAAGACTCGCTTAGATTACCAAAGGATAAAAGCAGGAAGTCATCTTCGGGAGTCTCACCGAAGGAACCGCCTTACTTGACAGGATCTGACACCACCACGATTGGGTAGCTTGTCTTATTAGCTGTAAACCACTACATGCTCGACCTATATAAGGCGAGCTCGAGAAACATTGTTGGGGGTTGGATTTTTTGTATAACCTAAGTGGTGAGAGTGAGACTAGGTTAGTATCTCCTCAAACACCCAAGGATCATATCCATGTATTAGCTAAGCAAAATATAATACGCTGTTACTCTTTTATCTATTGTTATTTCCATACTAAAACATCTTCGGTATTGTTCTAATGATCTTCGCACTATGTATATTACGAATTAGAGTACTGGTTCGTCTAAGATCTGATGGTTGTTGAGTATAAAGTACTTATGCAGATTTTATACTCGCACATTAGGTCGTTGGTTTACCACTGTACATGATGAAATCTGCGCCAAAATTCAAATTCATCTATATGAGTTTAGAGTTACAATAGGTTTTTGTTTAAGACATTGTACTCATACATACTGGTTTTTGGTTACTAGCTATAATTCTACCAACTGGCAAGGTTTTATCTTATATGGGTAATTGCTTGTGTTTCAATGTTTTGTGTTATTTTGAAATAATCGTAAGCCTTTTATGACACTAGTAGAGCCCCTATGAAAA
>JAJJMA010188269.1:0-10029 GCA_023529015.1 Papaver nudicaule | reverse complement strand
CTTCTGGATTCTGGTAAATCAAAATACATTATCATCCATACAATTCCCGATTAAATATACCCCTAGCCCTCAAAAACTCAAGTCTTCGGGTGTGCTCCACTTATAAGGGCTATCCGTGATGAGCTTATCCGGGTTTAACAAGAAGAGAAGAGAGAAACATTCACCTACTACCACTGTGTCACACTATCTCTCATAACCATACACCAAGGATCTAGAGATCCTGATCATTTTCTCCTTCTACTTGTAAGAATTGAATCATCATCGATCATTAATGGAGACTTCTTCTGAAGTACATCAAGAGAATAAGAAAGCATCTATAATTGATGGTAAAGCCATAGCTCAAACCATACATTCTGAAATCAGTACTGAGGTTAAACTTCTTTCTGAGAAATATGGCAAGGTATTATACAATTCATCTAATTCTGAATTCATTGATTGATCTATAATTTTGATTTTTTTTTGTATTCAACCCTAAGTTAATGAAGTCGATTTCAGTTCCAAAAGTACTTATGATTTGCTTTTGAATATTGGAATTTAGGTTCCTGGACTTGCTGTTGTTATAGTAGGTAGTAGGAAAGATTCTCAAACCTATGTGAATATGAAAAGAAAGGCTTGTGCTGAAGTTGGGATTAAGTCATTCAATGTTGATCTTCCTGAACAAAGTTCTGAAGCTGAAGTTATTGCTAAAGTTCACGAGTTAAATGCTAATCCTGATGTCCACGGTTAGTCCTAAATTACATCCTCTATGTTAGTATTAAACTAATTTAGATGCTTGGCGTGTTTATCATCCTGATATCAAACGCCCTTTTTCTCGAACATCATTACAAAATAGGTCTCAGTTAGTTGTACATTCTTACCTAGCTTGTAACTATCAAACAATGTTTTCGGAGCCAAAATAGATGCGAAAGCTTTGGTTTTCTCCAGGATTCAATCTTTTTATGTCAATGTGTCTAGTTTGTAATTGATTTTTAGTTTTAGAGTGAATCCAGAGACCATCGGTACCAAATGGGTCTCAGATAGTTGTACATTCTTGCCAAGCTTGTAACTTCCTAACAATGTTTTCGGTCTGGCTTATATTGATCAGGACAAAAGATTTAGGTATTTCCATTCTTTTGACCAATATATCATGACAATGATATCATCACTTTGAACCAATCTTTCACAGAAGCAAATAGAACTAAGAAATAAATTTGTAATATTACAGTAGTTTATAGAGAAAAAGGAAGAAAGAGGAAACTGTATATAGATTGTTGATTGCAAATCTGTGGTTTGCTAGGTGTCAAACTTGGGGTCATAGGATTTTATACAACATCAAACGATTGGTATTCATAGAAAATCAGGTTGACTGATCATCGATACAATTTTCTGTACTTGTTTTTTCTTTGGATAATACGACTATCATGTTTTCTTGACTCAGTTATACGTTTGTTTGATTAGAAATGTGGTTTATGCTTTTGATAGGAATACTGGTACAACTTCCGTTGCCTAGCCATATAGGTGAAGAAAACGTGTTGAGTGAAGTCAGTATTGAGAAGGACGTAGATGGATTTCATCCTTTGAACATTGGTAAACTTGCCATGAAAGGCAGAGAACCCCTATTTCAGCCTTGCACCCCAAAGGTATTATACTTCATTTATTTCTTTCTTTGTTGTTTGTTTATGGGTAAGACAGTTGTTTCAATTTTTTTTTTTTTTATCTTACTGCTAGATGTAAATGTAAACAATTTATTTTCAGTCTGCGATTGTACAAAAGACTTTTAGGCCTTCGGCTATGTTTTCTTTTGAAAAATGTTGTATTTTTGTACAGGGATGCCTTGAACTATTAAGTCGTAGTGGTATAAGTGTGAAGGGCAAGAGGGCAGTTGTTGTTGGTAGGAGTAATATAGTTGGTTTACCCGTGTCATTGCTTCTTCTGAAAGCTGATGCTACTGTTACTATCGTTCACTCTCGTACTAGTGCTGCTGATTCTGAAAGCATCATTCGTGAAGCAGATATTGTGATTGCTGCAGCTGGACAAGCAAATATGGTATGGCGGATTCATTTTATGCTTCATCTCATGTTTCATCGCTTCTTCAGTTCCGGTATTCAGATTAGATGGTTAACCTTCCATGAAATTGAGTTTTAGTCTATTGTTGCTATATGCCACTGAAAATTTTACATCCTTAATTGCTGGTCTGTAGTCTGTAAATTGAGGTATAACATAAAATAAGCCAAAATATCCTTGTTAAACTTAAAGCTTAAGCCTGTGCTGGGTTCCCGTTAGAAGCAAAGCGTGAAGAATGACATTGTCACAAGAAATGGTATAACATAAAATAAGCCAAAATATAATGAGGAGAGGCTGTTTGTGTTATTTCAGTTCGTAATGGTTATAACATTTTTCTTTTTGGAAGATGACATTGTCACAAGAAATGGTCTGGAAACTCTTATAGTGCATTAGTGTTGCTACTACTGACATTGTAACCGCAAAAGCTATTGTTATTCATATTTTATAATGCAAGTGTTGTGCATGTTGATTTACTTTCTTAGTTAAAGCAAGTAACATCCTGCCTAAATTCTCAACATCACATCAAAAAGCAAATACAAACCATCAGTTATGTGACTGGCATAACTTGAATGTAGTGTTTCAGTCTACCTGTTTTGTTGAATTCTTTGATTTGAACCATAACTAGTACATTGGTTATTTTTCAGATTAAGGGTGATTGGATTAAACCCGGTGCTGCTGTTATCGATGTTGGGACAAATGCCGTGGATGACTCAAGTAGAAAGTCAGGTTACAGGCTAGTGGGAGACGTGGACTTTAAACAAGTATCAAAGGTAGCAGGATGGATAACTCCAGTTCCTGGAGGTGTGGGCCCAATGACTGTTGCGATGCTACTTAGGAATACCTTGGATGGTGCCAAGCGTACAATGTCTTCTCAGTAAATTTCCTATCTGTGCTCCTCTTGCTGAAGGTTTTACATTTCTTGGACAAAATCTTGTACCACATGCATAATTTTCTCGGGGGGGGGGGGGGGGTCTAGCCTTCTTCTTATTCGATTTGGTTTAGTTACTGTAAGATGTTTGATGGGTTTCAACTGTTCATTGAATTCTTGAGGTCCAATAATATCGGTACAAGTTGATTGTTGCAACGGAAGTATATTATTGACATGGATCCCTGGATTTGGCCAGTAACAAGCATGGATTTCAACCAGTTGTTTTCCGTCTAAAAGCATCTACCTAGGTTGGTAGCTGCAAAATCAGACACACTTATTGAATAATTTTCCCATGTAATAACCTTTCTTTGATGTTTTAATGAGATCTCCCAACTCTTGAGCAGATGCGGGCTCTTGACCAATTGGTAATAACCTTTCTATATGAGCTATTTGCTGCTAAGCAAGAAATACCAAAAAATGCCGTACGTAATAAAATTATCCAACCAACCTCTCTTAGTGAAAAATCTGAAAAAGAGAGAATACAGGGTTTGAAATTTAGTAGGGACACCGATTCTTGATACCGTTTCAATTATTATCACTGATTCTCAGCTCTGTGATGTTGTTCTAGTGATTCTAGGCTCTTGTGATTCTTGCTACTATCGGATTCTTTTACTCTGATTCTGGTTCCCAATTATTTCCTGTTGCTTCCGGATTCTAGTTTGTTTGGATTCTCTTCTTGTGATTCTAAGTTTGTTTGGGTTAGTATTTATTATTTCCTGTTGCTTCCGGATTCTAGTTTGTTTGGATTCTCTTCTTGTGATTCTAAGTTTGTTTGGGTTAGTATTTGCTGGCTGTTCGATCTCTTGGGTGTTTAGTTCATTTTGTTCCTGGGTGCTTCTGAGGAATTATTGGTGCGCTTATTTTGTTTGTGGTAGGTTTATTGAGCTTTTGGTTATCAGTTGGACTATTGCAGTTTTACAGTGAAGGCATGTTTGCTTTAATTTCGCTGTGAGCTCTTTGTAGTGAGTTGTTACCTGTTGTGAAGTTTTGTAAAGAAATCGCTCTATTCCAGTTCCTCTTCACCAAGGTTTTCTGGAATTTCTAGTTCGATGAAATCAAAATACAACAAGAGGAAAAGAAGCATGGAGGGTTACAGCGATAACAAGAAAATTAAATCTATTACTAACAGTCAAACAGAATCAACAAAACATACTGCCATTCAAAGGAGTCGCAGAAGAGCTGCAGTCGTCTGCTTCATCAGAAGATCCAGCATCCTCCTACTCTCCAGTGAGATAGCTATGATCACAAGCACCAGGACTGTGGGATTCAACCAAGGAATCATATTCGGCAGCGGAAATTGGGTCTCGGAGAGGGGCAAACTTTTCATCTTTGGCATCCATGTCAATATAATTGAATGCATATCCATCACTACAAACACAAGCAATCTAGTCTGTTGTAGGAGGAAATTCTTCTTCATCTTCTTCCTGCTATTCAACCTCATCTCCATCCTCACCATTTTCAACCTCTACCTTATCTCTTTCACAGTCAATATACTGAGAATCCACCTTCAAGTCATCATAAGTTTGTTTACCATTGGAAACTCTAACTCCATCAACATACCTCGCCATGATTATCTCATTCTAAATCTCTGGCTCTCTACTCACAACAATTGTTACAACTTCCTAGCCCAAATAACCAAAGAAACCGGGCTCCCGATTGATAGTAAAGGCAAAGGCACTACATCTATCTACGGTTACACTAAGTGGAGTAATAATTTCCTTGAAGAAAATCTTACAATTTGTGAAAGATCTTTCTTCAGGCATGCAATCTCCAATCGTTGCAAGAGGAATCTTAGGGTTGGCTCAGCCGGGTCAACTCAATGTTTCACGAAAAAATCGGAACCAACGTGGAAAATATTTACAAATTATTATCATCTCATTCCAGTTTCTTATTTCTGGGCTTTTTCTGAAAGCACGAACCTTACTGTCTTTGGTTTATTGCAGATTTCTGATGGGCCGGGAAGGTGGGAATATTTGCTAGGGCTACATGTCACAGTCAAACGGGTCAACACACGTCAGCTACTCTTATCACACTACTATGCTACTGAAATTGGGAACCCCACTCACGTGGAGGAGTATGAATTTCTCAGAGTAATATCATTACCCTACACCACCAGCTATCAATACACAGGTTGTAATGTTCACCTCAGTAACAGAAATACATTAGTACCCCTACTAAGCATCATGTTTCTTGAACCATGGGGGGTAGCTGTCAGTTTAACCCATACCGTTCAGCACAACAGACACGTCAAAATTCAACATATCACTTCTCAAACTCCAGCAACCCCAACCCTTACCGTGACTGTCCCCTATCACCAAAATCAATTCAATACAATTGAAGAAAAACAGCTCTCAGCCATGCCTTCAGTCAGGAAAATCATAAATTGGGGAATCTGTATACCTAATTACCTTATTACCAAAACACCAAAGTCAATATCAGTAATCACTCAAAACATTTTATGCACCAATAGTCAAGGCAAAATTCAAAATTTGGCGTGTCACTATTCATTTGATGGAAATATGCTAGAGAAGGATGAAATGATACAAGTGCTAATGAATCTAAAAAAGAAATTAGCAACTCAAATGTTAGTTCTGACTGAAGATTTTAGGAAAAAAACAAACAAGTGTGCTTTTGACAGGCTCCCTAATTACTACAATGTGTGCAAAGTCATTGACCATGCAAGTGACCCATGTCAAGGTACCAACAAATTGACTAATCCAAACATTCAGTTGGGAGGAGGCAAGATAGTGGAAGAGGAAAATACTGTGAATGGAAGCAGAAGAGGCGAAAATGTAGCAAGGGAGGAGAGACGGGAAAAACAGAACTTTGTCTCTCCAAATTCACATACCATTTTGTCAAACAATGGTGGAGTAGAAAAGGGAAGGTGTAGCACTGAATTTGAGCTAAACAACAAAGGAAAAAACAAGGTAGAGGAACAACTAAAACAGAACATTGGTCCTCGAATCATGAAAGGAGCAGATACCTTGATGAAGGAAAGTATAAAAGAGGGTATTAATGCACACTCATTAGGGGAGAAAGGAGCAGCTCATTCCACTAATGAGAAAAAACAGAACAATGTGCAAATGCAGGAAGAAACTGGAAGGAAGGCAAGCAATAATGCAGGGGTATCAGCCAAGGAAATTGCAAAAAAAAGAAATTCTACCAAAACAAGACAGACGAGTGGAGTACAGAAGAGAAGGTATAATCCAAGGACAACCAACTCCAAAGATCTAGTTGAAAACAACAATGGGAACACCAATCCTCTAGCAAAGAGGAAATCAAACCATGCTGTAGCTCAGAACCCGGTGAATACTAAGAAGATGAAGCAATTCAACAACACCAACATGGAATGGAGTGATCAGTTATACAACCAGAAAGGGGCTACCTTTGAAATTGGTAGCAACACAAATATGTTAACTAACCTTCCTAAAAATGCCTTGCAACCAGAAATTACCAGCTTTCATCTTAACTACTCTGAGAATATTACTGCTGCTCTGATGGATGGAGAACTTATCCGGTTACAGAGTACTATGGGTGATCAGGAAACCAGTGAAGTGCTTGACCCATCAAAGACACACCAAAATATTCCCTCCGGCCATGGCTCACAGTTAATTTCTGGTTCTCTCTTTAAATACTCCAGCATGCATAATATCTCCTTCATGAAATTTCTTGCTTTCATAATATTCTTAGAAAGATACAAAAACTATAATGCTCATCTTAAAGGTCACAAATGTCATGATAGCAACTCCAAAGCCACTAAATTTAGAATCATATGCTTCAAATTCCACTTACATAACAATCACTTTAGACATCATTCAGGAAATCTTAGAATCATTGCATGGAATTGTCAAGGTCTCAAAAATGACACTACTAGATCTTATCTCAATGACATTGTTAATCAGCATGATCTGTCAAATTCAGTCAAGTCTGCGGGCATCCAACTCAAATCAAGAGTGGAGTGGCCCTTCCATATTATATTTCAGTCATATTAGGGGAAATAAGCGATGTGGGACAATCCATCCTTTCACACGCCCCCTCACGTGTAAGGCCAGTCACTCGGCCTAACACGTGCACCTACAGGCCAGTCACTCTACCGCGTACATGCGGGCCAGGCTCTGATACCATATTAAATTGTGGGCATCCAACTCATAACCAATTGGCAATGAGTGGAGTGGCCCTTAGGATTATTAACTGCAGGATCTTAGAGTGCCCATACAATGTGGGACTAATAATCTCAACATGATCCAGACATTTTGTTCTTATCCGAAACAAAGAATCTGGGAACTTATGTGGCTCAATGTACTCAGAATTTAGGATACAAATTTTGGTTCATTGTTGATCCTATAGGGATGGCAGGGGAGTTGGTTATTGCTTGGAAACCAGGAAGTAAAGTAAGAATAGGGGTATCTTTTGAGAACTTGATAAACTGCCATATAACCAACCCGGTGAATGGTAAGGAGACTATAATATCTTGTGTTTATGGTCCTACAAACTGGAGGACAAAACATGAATTCTGGAAGTACATTTCTCAAGTAGCAAGCTCCTTCGATAATGATTGGTTAGTGTTGGGAGACCTGAATCTCACTCTCCACCACTATGAGAAGAAAGGTATAGGTCCTTTCAAAAGGAGGGAAGCGGATAAATACAAGGCAATGATTGCAACTGCTGATTTGCAAGACATTGGCCATGAGGGGTATAGTTTCACTTGGTCAAATAAAAGAAGTGATGGTCATCTCTCAGAGGCAAGACTAGACAGGGCAATGGCTAATTCAGGGTGGTGCATTCGGAATCCTACAACGACTCTATCTCATCTCCTGGCAGTGGGGTCTGACCACTGTCCAATCATGCTCAACTCCAAACCTCAGGCTAACTCAGGGAAAAAACCATTCAAAGTGCTGGGCATATGGTTAAATCATCCAGAATGTAAGAAATTGATACAAGACTGTTGGGGTAAGCCGGTGGTAGGAAGTAGGGCTCTTATTCTTGCAAAGAAACTGAAGTACACCAAATATAAGATCAAACTGTGGAACAAGTACACTTTTGGAGACATCAAGAACAACATCAACAAAGCTAAGCAACAACTAGAGATAATTGTTATAAATGGCTCGATCTTAAACAGAAGTGCAGCAATCAGAAGCAAAGAGGAGGAATTAGCATATTGGTACAAATCAGAGGAAAATTTTTGGAAGGATAAGAGTGGGGATAAAGATATCATGTTGGGAGACAGAAACACGGCTTATTTTCATCAAAAAGCTGAAAAGAGATACAGAAGAAACAAAATCCAAACTCTCAAAGACTCTAATGGCATCTGGATAGAAGGAAAAGACAAGGTAGCTGATCTGGTCACTAACCATTTCAAGTCGGTGGCAACTTCATCACAACCTGTTATAAATGATGAGTATCTCAATGTGATCAATCAAGTGCTGGACAATGACGACAACTCTTATCTAACTCAACTACCAACAATGCAAGAGGTAAAATCTGTTATTTTCTCTATGGCACCGGACAAGGCTCCGGGGCCGGATGGCTATACCCCCCACTTCTTCCAAACCAATTGGGAGATAGTGGGAGAGGATGTTTTCAAAATGGTTCTAAGTTTTTTCCAAACTGGCCACATTCTAAAGGAAAATAATAGCACTTTCATTTCTCTTATACCCAAAGTCGAGTTTCCCCAGAGTCCTGCCGATTATAGACCCATCGGCTTATGTAACATTGTTTACAAAGTGATCTCCAAAACCTTAGCCAATAGACTCAAGAGGCTGCTACCCAAGTTAATTTCTCCTTACCAATCTGCCTTCATCCCTGGAAGGCAGATTAGCGATAACATCATGATCGCTCATGAGATTATCCATACCATGAGAACTAGGAAAGGCAAGGATTATTGTATGGGTCTTAAAATAGATATGTCTAAGGCGTTCGATAGGATTGAATGGAATTTTCTCCTCTCAGTCATGAAAAAACTTGGTTTCAATGAGAAGTGGTGTGGCTATGTTGAACAGTGCATCTCAACAGTTACTTCTTCTGTCCTTATAAATGGAGTCCCTAGTGAAAGGTTTACCCCTACTAGAGGGGTTAGTCAGGGTGATCCTCTATCACCCTACCTCTTCATTATATGTATGGAAGTGTTATCTAGAACACTCTCTTCTGCTGAAACCAATGGCAGCATTCATGGTATTCAAATGGGAACTAATGCTTCATATATTTCCCACTTGCTTTTTGCGGATGACCTTCTTATATTCACTACTGCCTCTAATGAGGAGGGAGCTAATATTCATAGCCTTCTCACAGAGTTTAGTCGGGAATCTGGTCAGTTAATCAATTTTGAAAAGTCGGGCATTTTTTCCAGCAAAAACACCCAACAGCATGTCATTGATAGTATCACCAACATTCTAGGGGTCCAGCATATCTCCATTAATGATAAGTATCTAGGAGCCCCATTGTTCACTCATGTATCCAAAATCCAGTCCTTTACTGGTCTGGTTGAGAGAGTTGAAACAAAACTTCAAAGTTGGAAAGGCAACTCTCTATCTACGGCTGGTAAAGCTGTCATGATTCAAATCTCAACCTCCACCGTTCCCATGTATCATATGAATAGTTTCAGAATCCCTGTTACTATCATTGAGCAAATCAATGACCTCCAGAGAGAATTCTTCTGGGGTAAAGACAAAGAAGGAAGTAAAGGTATTTACTTAAAAGCTTGGGATCGCATTTGCATCCCAAAAGACCTAGGAGGTTTGGGCTTTCTCGATCTGAGATTGTTCAATTCAGTCATGTTAGCTAAAATATCTTGGAGACTCTTGCATGAACCAAATGCCTTGTGGGCACAAGTTTTCAAGCACAAATACTTTTTGGAAAACAATTTTATGGATTCAAACTATGTTTGCTCTGATTCGGATTCATGGGTTTGGAAAAATATCGCGAGAGGAACACAGCTTATCAGAGATAATATTGTTTGGAAGGTGGGAAATGGGAGAAATATCAGAATATGGGTGGATAACTGGTGCCCAATGGGTATAACTCCATGCGACAGCGGGGATGAACATGTACCAGTGGTGTGG
>JAJJMA010188234.1:0-23114 GCA_023529015.1 Papaver nudicaule | reverse complement strand
TGGTTACTCGAGGTGCAACTCTGGGGCTTACTTCGATGTCGGAGATAGTAAACCAAGCTAGTGGGGGCTTACGGATCACCCTTCCCAAAGGCTTTGAGCTAATCGTACGGGTTTCAAGCAAACACTGGCTATTGAGAACATAGGTACCCGTTTTGCTTCGGTACGTTAGGTGGGTATCGAAGATATTTGAGTATCTTCCGAGAGGACATGGTGGTGTCCTGATAGCCTGTTTAGCCTAAGTAAAGTAGGAAACTTATGGTGGGTAGCTGCGACTCGATAAGAAAGTAGCACAATGGGGGAGTGCCGGTCAAGGCTGGAGCTTAGAGATGGTACTATTCTCCTATCGCGGCCTAGAATTCGACCCATCTGTTTTTTGCAGCCCCTCCTCGAGGCTATGTTTTGATTTTTAGAGGAGGTCCCTCGGCTGCGTGACTCGCCTGCTATTCCCACGAATGCAAGCGAGTTAGCTGCCTCGGGGTTCCACCCACCTTAAAGGTGGATGTTAATCCCATTTATCGTCCCCTCGACGCCTCAGAAAGAGAGGTCCTCATGGTCGTGTGGTAGTGGGTTCAAATGCGCCATTAGATTATGTAGCCTAGATGCAGAGTACCCACCACTAACGGGGTGTCTTGTGGGTAGAGGACTGTGTCATATGGATCGTAGGGCCCTTACGACTTATATGAACATCAGTTATGTGCCTGCTATTCGAGGACTTTTTATGTTTTTTGGCATCTGGGCCTTGGTGTTAAGGTCTTTTAATTTCACTGCGTCGAGCCACTAGAGGAGATATGGTGTCGTGGCAGTTCGTTTTTTATGGCGTGAAAGCCTTTGGAGATGTGCCTATTCGAGTAGGACTTTTGCCTGTCTTAGTAGAATTTGGAGTTTGATTCGAGACACACTTGTACGAGGTTTGATAATAATTCTTCACTCAAGGATACATGAACATTTTTATGTGTAGTATTTCCTTATATACTTCGCATTCCATGCATTGTCGAGCCCTGTTCCATCTTTCTCGTCAATTAATTTGTATGCACCTTTTCCCGCTACTTGCTTTACTTTGAATGGTCCTTCCCAGATTGGTTCTAGCTTTCCTGCATTTCCCTTTTGGTAAGGTGGGATCTCTCGCAATACCAGCTCGCCAGGCTGGAATTCTCTTTCAATGACTTTTTTGTTGTATCCTCGGGCTAGCTCTTGCTGGTAGTTGATGATGTGCTGCCGAGCTTCTTCTCTAGCTTCTTCAAGATTGTCTAGCTCTGCGTATATTAAGTCTGCTGTGAGGTTTTGCTCCCACGATTTGTATTTATCCGTTGGTATCACTATCTCCGTAGGCAGTACTGCCTCAGTCCCATATGTTAGGTGAAAAGGAGTCATTCCTGTTGCGCGTCTTCGGGAAGTTCGAAATGCCCATAGTACGTTGTGTAAGTATTCACACCACTGTTTTTTGTGGGGTAATACTCGTTTTTTCAAGTTATCCCCTATTGTTTTATTGGTTGCCTCGGCCTGGCCGTTGCTTTGTGGGTATATTGGTGTTGAAGTTCCTAGTCTTATGTTGTACTGGTTTAGCAATTCTCTGACATCAATGCTTAGGAATTCTTGAGAATTATCCGAGACTATCTTAGCAGGGACCCCGAATCAACAAAATATGTTTTACCAGAAGAAGGTGAACACCTCTCGGCCTGTGTGGCTTTTTAGAGCTTTCGCCTCGATCCACTTTGAGAAATAATCAGTTGGCACGATAATGTACCTTCTTTGCCCTGTTCCTGGAATGAATGGACCGACGATATCTACCCCCCATTTGGCAAAGGGCCACGGGCTTAGTACTGAATTTAAGTTTGTTACTAGTGCGTGAATTCTTTTAGCGAATCTTTAGCAACGATCACATTTTTGGGATATGTCTTTTGCTTCGGCATGCATGTATGGCCAGTAGTACCCTTGAGACTTGGTTCTCTGTGCGAGGACCCTTGCACCACTGTGAGTTCCCGCTTCACTACTGTGCAGCTCCCTCATTAGTGCCATGCCGTCTAGTCGATGAACACATCTTAGTAATGGGCCCAGGAATGATTGTCGGTATAAGACTTCATCTAAGATTCAGTAATTTGCCGATCTACTCATTACTTTATGTGTTTCAACCGGATTGCTTGGCAATTCCTTGGTCTCCAAGTATTTCTTTATGGGTGCCCTCCAATCGTCGTCATCGTCTTGGATGGCCATAACGAGTTCTTCTCATAAGTCTGCTATCGATGATTTCTTTATTCTCCCAATCTCGATGGAGATGATGTCTTGGTCTGTCATTTTTGAGGCGATAAACGCCAGGGCGTCTGCATGCCTATTGTCTTTCCTACAGATGTGCTGAATTTTTATATGGGGAATCTTTGCCATTAGTCGTCTTGGGGCATCCGTCGTGCCAGTTTCTTGTATTTTGATAGTGAATCGTTAGATTGGTAGCTACCGTCGAGTTGTCGTACCACCAGATGTGAATCTGTAGTTATGCGTGCCTCTTGGATCTCCATTTCTATCATGTATTTTAAAGTGTGAATCATTTCCTCGTATTCCGTCTCGTTGTTAGTTGCTTCGAATTCCAGTCGAAGTGCATATACTGTTCGCTTTCCTTCTGGTGAGGTGAAAACTATTCCAATTCCTCGGCCATCTACGTTTATCGATCCGTCGATGAATACTTCCCACCTCCGAGGATGACATTGCTCCAGCAGATCGGGTGGTCCTTCTTCGTCTTCGATTCCTAGTATTGGCTCTTCTTTGTAATCCTCTTCGATTGGGAATTCAGCTAAGAAGTCAGTGATGATTTGTGATTTTAATGTTGTTCGAATTTCGTAGACCACGTCATACTGGCCTATTTGTGCGTTCCATTTCGCAATTCTCCTTGCCGCCTGCATATTTTTTAGAACAAATTCAATTGGTGTTTTGGTTAGCACAATGATTTTATGGGTCTGGAAGTACGTTCAAAGATTTTGGGTTGCTACCACAAGAGCAAGTATTAGCTGCTCTAGCTTGGTGTAATTTTTCTCGGCCTGAAATAGTGTTCTGCTGATATAATACACCGGCTTTTCTTCTTCTCTAGTAGTTACCAACACTGCACTGATGGCATCCGAGTTGTCGCGATGTAGAGCCTCAAATCTTCGTCTTTTTCTGGGCGTTGTAGAGCTGGTAAGCTTGCTAAGTAATTTTTGATTCCTTGGAACGCAGCCTCCCTCTCATCTGTCCATATGAATTTTTCCCCTTTTTTCATGATGCTAAAGAAATTTTTACACCTGTCCGAGGATCGAGCGATGAATCTGCTAAGAGCTGCCAGTCTTCCATTTAGGGCTTGTACGTCTTTCACAGTTGTGGGCCATGGCATTTCTCGGATTGCCTGTACCTTCAATGGGTCTGCTTCGAGCCGGTCTTTGTGACGACATATCGTAAAAACTTTCCCGAGGTAACTCCGAAGATGCACTTTGCAGGGTTGATTTTCATATTGATTTGGCGCATCTTTTCCAGTATCTCTCGTAGATCTTCAATATGAGTTTCTGCCTTCTTGCTCTTCACTAGCATATCGTCTACATATGCCTCAACAGTCTTCTTCAACCAGGGGCGGAAGATGTTCTCCATGGCTTTTTGATAAGTAGCACCGGCATTCTTGGGTAACAATACAACCCGTTGGATGTTAGGAATGCCGTGTGCTTTTGATCTTCTTCTGCTAGAGGAATCTGGTTATACCCAATGTATCCATCCATGAAACTTAATAGCCCATGACTTGCTGTTGCATCCACCATTTGGTCTATGCTGGGAAGTGGGTGTGGATCCTTAGGACATGCCTTGTTTAGATTGTTAAAATCGATGCAGATTCACACTCCCTTGTTTTTCTTCGGGACAATGACCATATTCGAGATCCAGTATGCATACTGTATTTTCTTGATTATTCATGTAGCGATCATCTAGTTGAGCTCCGATTCCACTGCCGCCTGGTATACATCTGATAGCTTTCTTGGTCTCTGCTTGAATGGTCGTACCGAAGGGTTTATGTCTAAGTGGTGACATGCTAAGCTGGGGTCAATTCCCGGCATCTCTCTCATCCTCCAAGCGAAAACATCCGCATATTCCTTTAGTAAGCTTTCCAATTCCGCTCGTTGTTCCTGTTTCATTAATGTTCCAATTTTTACAATTTTTGGTTCCTCGCTTGATCCGATGTTCACATCCTCGGTAGGCTTTGTTGGGGTAAAGTTTGGTGTTTCCTCGTTCATTGCACTGGGATCCTTCGGAGCTTCCTTTGTGATTGCTCCCTTGTCTCCTCTGATTACTTGGTTGATTTCCTTATCGATCATCTCTGCCTTTTGTTATTTGTGCCGCTCTCTTCGATTGCGTCTGGCGTATCTTCGCTGCTCGATGTCCTTCTCATGACATGCCTTTGATTCCATGATTTCTCCTTTGATTTCGCCTATACCTGTAGGAGTTGGGAATTTCAATTTCTGATGTAGTGTAGAGGGTACTCCCAAGATCCCGTTGTTGATGGTGGTTTTTGGCGAGGAGGTCACAGGAGTAATTTTGCATCAATCTCTGGCGTCCTGGAATGGCTCAAAGAAAAGGTATGAATTTATTTTATAGTAGGGATAAGATATTTAAATTACCATTAGCTGTATTTTGATGTCTCACGACCCTGGCCTAGTAGCATGGTCCACAATCCCTAGCCTATACAATAAAATACATGCGCATACGCGTTAGCCTAGCTCATGCTCGAGCCAAAACCTTAGGCCATTCACGCCACTTAGCAAATAAGGAGTATACACGGTCATTCTTGGCCTATGGCCTAAGCCTAACCTTGCCAAGCTATCACGCCATCTACCTCTTGGCTGGCCTAGCTCAGCCCGCCACTAACTTTGGCCATCCTCCTTGTGGCTTTGCTTAGCTCTCGCCTAGCTTAGCCCGCCATTGGCGTTGGCCACTACCTTCTTGGCTTAACCTAACCCGCCTTCTTCACTTCGTGGCCTATGGCCTAGCTTAGTTCCCACCTAAGCCTAGTCCCACCAAAGCCTCACGCCACTGCCCACGTTCCTTGGCTCTTGGCCTAGCATTAACCCGCCATTGGCCTTGGCCGCCAACACTTTGGCATTTACCCTTCACGGCCTGGCTTAGTTCCCGCCTAGCTTAGTCCACCATTAGATTTGGCCATCCTCCTATGGCCTAGCTTAGTCCCCGCCATTGCTTCACGCCCCCTCTCTTTGGAGGCCCAAGGATAATCCCTGCCCTAGCCTCGGATGTCCATATTTCTAGCTTGCCCTAATCTTGGATATCCATGTCTTTGGCGTGCCTTGGCACTTGGGTGCCCATGCCACCTCCTCGACTTAATAATGGATACCCATGTTATTGCCCTGGCCTAGTTTTGGAGCCCCATGACTTTGCCTTGGCCAAATCTTGGAGGCCCGAAGTCAGGGCGCGACTAAATCTTGGTGGGGGTTTACGGTTTTCCTTCCTTGTGCTCACGAAAGAGCCATGAGATCTTCTTCTCCCACGGGCTCTAGTTGCCCCCTTGAGACTAGGATATATTCTTCTCTAGCCTCCCCTCTACTTATGGGTCCCACTGATCCAAATCCTAGAGGATTATGGATTTTACTTAGTCCATAATACTCTAGTTTCCTAATCAAATTCGGAAATCTGACAGTTCTGCTCACGTATTTCTCCATGGCGTGATTTTTACAGCCCAATCCGTAAGGAATTAGGAGGTGCTTCCTTCACGAAATATTTTCCTCTGTGAATTTCCTATAACATACTAAAAATTCAGATTTTTATCTAATATAGGCTGGCCTAGCCGATTTTACTAATGAACAACATGCAAACTGTAATAAATATTATTGTTCATCCTTTGAGCCTTATACCTAATTTCTTAATAAGATTATCATACCATATAACATGGCTTATTATGATCATCATGGCCTATCTTTAGGTCTTGTATTGGCAAAGCTTATGCATTCTTGATGATGACTACGCTGTGATAGCATCATTCGTCTGTTTTTCCTGATTATGGACTTGCTTCTATAAATCAGTGCTATAAATTCTTAATCATGGCTCATGGCTATGACTTATATTATTTTAGACATTCATATGTCTTCATTACTCAGAGAATTGGTGCATTACATGCCACAAGCCAATTTCTCATATTTATGGCAAACCGAAAGTCGTATTTATTTGACTGTTGCCACAGAGAGTTGCTGAAATCCTCTCAGTCTAATTGGCGATTGCATAGCTCAATCCTTAGACTTACCTTATCTTATCTAATGGCGGTTGCTAGCTCAACCCTTAGATTTATCTCATTGGTTTAAATGGCGATTGCCCGGCTCAATCCTTAAACCAAATCTCAAAGAGATATTCAAAGCTTATCGCTTAATCTCTATCTTATCGCAAAGTCCTGAGTTTACCAAGTAATTGGTACGACTTACACTTAGTCATCTTTGACTTAACAAATCTTAACAAATCTTATCAAGTCTTACGAGAATCAAGTAAGTTACATGGGGGGATATTCTTTTAGGGTTTTGGTTTGGCGGTCTACGGCATGTGTGATTGCGACGGCTCAATCACTCAACGGGAAAGAAACTAAGTCGTGTGAACGTTGCTGAGAAGATGGGATAGAGTAGTGGGCGGTTCATTCTTCCCTAATAATAGGCGCAAGACTTTCCCCACTTACTCCACACTCCCACTCTTCCACTTCTTACGAGATCAGTTGGAATTCTATTGCTATAAATAGGTCACTCGACCAGTTTGGAAACAACAAGTTCTCCAGCAAGAACAAACAGTTTAATTCAGTGCAAGTTTAATCATTTAATCTCATCGATCATTGATTAACTCTTCTCATTCAGCATTCAATATCTAGTGAGAACTGAATATTCAAACTTCTTTAGCAATTCAATCATCAACATCACAGAAAATCATAGCAATTCTCTGATCTCATCTTTCTCTGCTTCCCTCCCTAAACCAACCCTAAAATCCTCTTCTTGTAACTGAAGCAATACTCGAACGGCCATTTCTTGGTTTAGGCGAGTCTTGTTCGATCTTGACCTCTCGAATTCATTACCATTTTTTTTTATTACATCATCACACTTCATACTTTACCCTCTAAATTCTCTTTATTGTTTTACACCTAAAACACCCGTGCAGCCATGGACGTCCCAAGATTGCGTTGTATGGTGACTTTATGTCTAGGACACAAAATGCGGTTTGCAGCTTCACCGAGTGTAACTGTCTAAAATCCCATTGGTTAGATCTTAGACAGTGCACCCAAATATCATACACCAACATTACACACAATCATACCTAGACATACATCTAGCAAGTAATATAAGAGATTTAAAGAGATAAGGGTTAGAGATACTTGACAAGGAGTTTTACTTGGTTCGCCCTCATAAGTGAGGACTACATCCAAGGATTATCACTAATATAAGCATGATTACAATTCTCTCTTACCTAGACAATCTTCTAAGTATGTTCTCTCAATAAGAACCCTAATTTCAGCCTTGGGCTATAGAGAGCAAGTGTGATACTTTTCCTCTCTCTAGACCAATCCGAAATATGTCCAACCCCTTTCTCGAAGGCTTCTCCTGCTATTTATAGAGGGTTACAAATGTGCTATACAGCTAATACAAACGAATTACATTCTGACGCTAATTTGTCTTTACTCGCCGACAAGGTATGTCGCCGAGGCAGTATTTCGCCTATCCGCCCTCAGCAGGCAAGTCTTCTTAAAGGATAAGGATTGCTGACGAGGTTTCCACTGAGTCAACAGGTCAACTCTGACAATCTATCTGTTCTGACGAGCAATGAATGCTCAATTACTTCACAACTACTTCTCACCTTCCCTCGCTGTGACATCTTTGCTCCCGCTGGTATTGTTTTCCTCGCCAATCCCTTCTATGTGTCTCGCCGGTACTCTTGACACTGAGTGTCTCTCCCAAAGCTTTCATTAGTGATTCCCTGCTTCTCATGAGTGTCCCCTCTGGTACACCTTCGCCCTTAGGATGCTAGTATTACGCAAAGGCATTTTCTACCCTTACATTTTGCCTCTTTCATCTCCAAGATCTTTAGTCGTCGGGGATGAAACTCTTCTTACTCGCCGAAAATGCCGCCCCACGTTCTCCACTAGGCTTTATTCGCGCCATACGTCCACCACTAAGCTTCAGTTATTCCACGTGTCTTTCATGCGTTACTTCCACTTTATGACCTGTAACCGCCTACGCCCATCATCTCCACTTCTTTATTACAGTTTGTAACCGTTATCGCCAGTTGGTTTTTCCTTTCTCCTATAAATACCTAGCTTTGCTACCTTCTTTTCCTTTCACCTTCTTCTTCTTCTTCCCGAGTTTTTCTCAGAGTTTTCTTCCCCAAAACCCTGAATCTCCTGCTGCAGTTATTGTTTTCCTTTTACTTTCCTTCTGAGCTCCTCGTCTCCATCTCTTTGATATCCTGCCTCTCATCTTCTTCCATTTTCTTTAGTACTAGTCTCTTGGTTAGTCTCTTTTCAACCATTGCTATCTTGATCCCATCTTCTTCTCCGACGGATTTGATTCTCCGGTGTACCGTTATCTCATCTGCATCTCGCCTTCCGGTATCTTTCTATGTTCATGGCTTCCACCGCTCAAACCTCTTCCAGTTCTGCCAATCCTACAGCTCAATCCTCCAGTTCTCCACTCGCCGAAGTCGAATCTCCCGTCTCTGCCGCCGTTACCAAAATTCCTCCTCGCCCTTCTTGGAAAAAGTGGCCTGAATATTGTGCTCATGACCACGTATTCATTGCTCCCTTAACACTGAAACCCCTTAGAAGGGTGACAAGAGCTTCAACTCCTAGTACTCTGGAAGATTTACGTACACCGGATCAACATGCCGAGTGGGCGATAACTGCTTATGGTACCCTCAAGGCCGGGAAGGCGGATCTGTTCCCTTTGTATGACCCTGCTGATACATTCATGTGTGATTTGTTTTTGGCGATAAAGAAAAGTCCTTTCCATCTTACGGCGAATGTTATTCGCATTTTGGTGGAATGGAAGCTCCGCCGTAGTAACAAGACTAACTATCCAGATTTGTTTGAGGAAGGTAAGTTTTCCCCCGAAGAATATACCGTTGAGAATTTCTTAAAAAAGTATGATGTTCTTCCTTCCACAGTAAGAGGTGAGCCCTGGGCTTACCGCTTTGTTACCAAAAAGAAATTGAAGGATGTTATGCTTGGTGCTGTGGACGCCAAAGAAGTTACTGGAACTACTATGGCGAGAAAGAGTTCTGAGACTGGCTGGACCAATATACCTTGCTCGTTAGAAGGTCCTTGGCTGCTAGGATGGTGTGACAAAGACAAGATGATTAAGCGGCTAGACTTCCCCGAGGAACATAAACGCTTCAAAGATCATGAGTTTACCCATTTAGACTGGGCGGAAGAGAATCAATATTGCAGTGCTGATGGCGAGATACAAATAGATTCCCAGGGTAATTGGCTGCTTTTGCATGATGCCGCCAAAAAGCCTACCAAGAGGAAATCCTCCACTCAGGTAACGAATGATTTGCCTTTCGCTAAATATATATCTATATTATTTTGAAGGAGTTCAAAGAAGACACAGCCTAAGATCTAGGAACAAGCATACTAAGTTTCTTATTTTAAAAATATATCTGCATATATTTTTAAAATATATATCTATATTTGCCTCTGCTTGTTTCGAGATCTGACGGATATGTTAATCTTATTCGCAGAGTACTCCTGCCCTGTCTCCCGAAGAGGAGCTCCGCCAAACGCTAAAAAAGCTTAAGTCTGATACTTCCGCCGAAGATTCCCAAAGTGAATCTTCCGCTAAGATTAGCGACACCCTGCCTCAGCAGTCCGCCGCTGTGCTGCCTCCGCCAGCTTCTAATCGCTCCCGGCGTTCAACTTCTGCTTCAACAAAATCCTCCTCTTCTAAGAAACTTTCCATTCACTTGAAAGATAAGAACCTTGCTACTAGAAATTTAGAGACCATTTCTGAGGAAAAGGACGGCGATACAGTGATGATTGACTCAGATCCCATGAAAGAGTCTGTGAAAACTCCATTCGAGCGAGAACCCGTGGTTAATCCTCAGCAATCCCTTGCCGCCAGGACCACTCTTACTAGTCCTTCTGGAGAGATTGGCGGTTCTAGTTCTCATTTCGCCGCTCTCACAGATTTGCACAAGATGCCTCCTGGCGATAAAGCTCCCAGATTCCCAAGGAGGGGTGATACCGACAATGTGGTGAATAGGCTCGCCGACTCTTTCTCCAGATTGCTTTCCTTGGAAGAAGAGAATAACAGTTTGAATTCTCTTTATTATGAAGCTATGTTGAAGTATTCCACAACTGGCTTGGCCCATTCCAAGGATTTATCTTCTGTAGCCCGCGATCTGACTCCTCAAGAACATTTCTTTATGGCCGCTGCGGTAATTATTCATCCTGGTATTTTTCTTTACTAGCAATTGTGCCTTATTTTGCTGAATTCTCCTTTTTGCTCCTGCCTCAGGGATTTCAACATTGCCTGAGTCTTGTTGACACCTTTGAAGCACAAGGAGATAGCATAAATTTTCTATCTCGCGAAAACGAGGATCTTGAGCGCCGGTAGAAGGGAAAAGAATCAGATGCAACAAAGTGGCTTAACGCTAGCATCAAGGAATCCAATGCACGCGATGAACTTCAATGTACCTTTCTCTTTTAACTTGCAGATTGTGACATTTCCTTATATTCTAGTCTTTCGCCGAGACCCTTAGATCTTGCCCCTTCCAAGGTTGTCGTCAGCATTCTGACACACGACCGACGCGAGTTGAAACCGAGATAGATAACTTGGCGAATGCTAACGCTAAGAAGTGCAATATGCTGTACGGCCAGGCTAAGACTATTAAGTGGTATCGCCGATAATTAGATTATGTTAACGAATTAAATGTTAACCTTGATAATCTTCTCAAAGTTTCCCAAGCCAACCTAAAGTGGATTGAGATTGAACGAGATAACGCTCGCCGCCTGGCAGAGCTAAACAACAAGCGGAAAGAAGCCGCCATTGTGGATCATATGAGAGCAAGTTCTCTGCGCTTAGACGAGAAAGCAAGAGCTGATAAACTTGCCTCTCGCCTTAACACAACAATTTCGGAGAGGGACTTTGCCGAACAGGAAATGCAAAGGTGGAAAGATTTTTGTAAGATCTATGGCGATCGTGCCAGAGAACTCGACAATCAGCTAAAGGCCCAACTACAGCAAGTGGCCAATGTGACCGGTTCTTCTGTTAACACTAAATTTGAATCCCATCTACAACTCCTTGTAGAGGCCCAAACTGGTGCTTGTAGGCATGTGAGCGAGTTGGAAGGTAGATTTCTAGGATATTTCTCCGCCTGACCTTCATGCTGCCTCAGTTTTTAACCTCTGCCTTTTATTTTCTCAGAGCGGGTCAAACAGTTAGAGGATGAGTTGAAGAAGCGAAACAAAGTTGTTGAGGATCACAAACTGTGTACTGATACTATCTCTGAATTGGCTGGGAAGCTTACTCACCACAATGGTTGTGAAGAGAGGCTAAAACAGGCCGAAGAAGCTCACCGCCTATGCCCCAGCCAAATCGCCGCACTGAATCTCCAACTTCAAGATCACAAGAAGTGCCAAACTAGCATTGCAGGCCTTGAAAGCAAAGTGAAATACTTGGGTGAAATCCAGACTGAACTTCAAGCTGATTTGAGTCAAGCTCAGAAAGATCTCCAGGCTAAGGAGGCCAAGCATAAGCAACAACTACTTCTGATGGACTTCATCGCCGTTCAGGAATATGTCAATAGGGAATTCCCCAAGCTGAAACTTGAAATTCCTGCTGAATACGTTCTTACTCCTAAAGCTCCCGCCGTGACTGAGGTTGTAGATTGTGATCACGACGGCGAAGGGTCTGGATCTAGCGGCGAGGAAGACGTTGAGGAGGAAGGAGATGTTGAAGATGAAGTCCATGAAGAAGAAGAGGAAGAGGAAGAGGAAGAAGAAGACCAGGAAGAAAACACGGGTAACAGCCAGCCTGAAGGAGAAAGTAGGACCTTTGACGGCGGGAACCAGACTGCTCCCACCTCCGGCCCTGAGAATGTTTCTACCCCTGCTACTCAAGATAATGGGGCGACTGGCCCTTCTCCTGCTCCATGACTGTCGACATAAAAGAGAATCGGCGACCCGTCTTTCTAATTGGCGCCCTCTTTTTATGCCTGTGCTATTCCTTTGTTTTTGTAATGAACTATTTTCCTTTCGAATATTATCTTAACATACAGTCTTCTTGTTAACCGGCATCTGTTATCGAAGTGCAATTTTCCTTTGGTCAACTTAACGTATCTATTTCTATTTTGTCTTCAAAGACTTAACTTGTCATTGTGTACGAGTAGAAAATCTGCATAGGTACTAGTGATACCATATCCATCAGATCTACTCATACATACAGTTACTTAGGTTGAGATTCAATGGTGCGAGGACCTCAAGAACAATACCAAAGGTAATCTGAGTAGTAATTAAAGACTAAACACATAACAACAAAGACTAATGTATAATGATCTGTACGTATTTCAGTGTTGCGATTACATGAATATAACCCTAAGGAACCAGAGGAGATACAGACCTAATCTCACTTTTGCCGCTTAGGTTTAACCCAAAAAGAATCCAACCCCTACAAAGTTTTCCAAGCTCGCCTTATATAGGCCGAGCTTGGGTGGTTTACAGCTAATAAAGACAAAAGACTCAATCGTGGTGGTGTCAGTCCTTGTCGAGTAAGGCGGTAATGCTTCGAAGTTGATTCTTGGTCTTCGGCCCCTCGTCGTGGTCCGAATCCTTTCCCTCCGAGTCTTTATTTTGCTAATGTACGACCTCCTTCTTCTTTGGTCTGGCCCGAGATCTCGCTGCTGATCCTCTCGGAGTAGTTAGGCTTCTTGGATGCGAGACACGTGTTCCGAGGGGTTTTACCACCTACAGTTTGCCTCTTTCCTTTCCTTGTATCGAAGATGCAAGGAGAGGAAACTCTCTCTGCCACCTCTTTGTCAAGCATCCCCACTACCTGCCAGGTGCGTATTTTTTTGACACGTTCTCCTAAGCTCGTGGCTTTTCACCTTCTGACTAGTAGAGCCGGTTTCTCTCACTATTTAAGTTTCGCTTCTCCCTCTAAAATTTTTTTAGACCTTTCGTTTTCATCTTTCTTGGCGCCGGCGGTTTCTTCTGCGAGACCTCAATTTGTATCTTCATATCAGGTGAACTATCCGTTCCTTTCTCCTTGACCCATTGTTTTAATCTTCCTTGTCTTTCATCAAGTTGGTTTCTTTAGGATTTTCCCTTCTTCCCTTTCTCTATTTCGAGTGGCCTCTGTTATTTCCGTCCGCCGGCGATATTGCGTTTTCCTATCTGCATCTTCTTTTTCCATGTCTTTTTCCATGATTGAGGCCCTTTCTTTAAGGTTAAATGGTGTGAATCCTGATGGAAGGGGATTTCAAATTGAGGCCATTGATTCTCCCAGATTGACTCCAGAATTGGTCAGGGAGTATCAATGTAGCGAGGACATACTTGTGGTGACGTTTCATCAGATATCTGCTGGGTTGCTTCTTCCTCTTTATCAATCTTCCAATCCTTTGTTCCTTGAAATCCTTTGCTCTCTTCCTGAACCTCGAGGTGTGATGCAACTTACTTGCAGTTCAATTTTTCTTATCAATCAATGGGTTCTTCAGTCTGAGAATAACTCCTCTCCTGAATCCACAGCGAAGTACTATTTTACTGCCAAGAACTTTTTTAGGCACTACGAGCCCTTTTTAACTATAGACAATAAGTTAGCTCCTTGGGGGGTTAGCTTTCGGAGGGTGGAAGGTAGCCGAGACATTCTCCCCGAATCTTTGAATTATTCTCTGAACGAAGACTGGTCTTCGGGGCCTATACTTCTCAAAGGTCCTATACTCCGAGGTTGGAGGGACTCTGGCCGATTCCTTGTTCGGACTGAGTTCGAGGTAGGTCACGAGTTTGAGACTCAACACCTGTTTTCTATTTATTTTTCTGACGAGGATAAGAGGTTATCTCGCTCATTTTCGGGAAAGGGCAAGGTGTCGTCGCTGAGCCCTTGGGCAACCGAAAGCGTCCTCGGCCTGATGAGGAGACTATGCAGCAGGTAACAAATACTCTCTCTTCGTTCCTTTCCGAAGTATTCATACTTGCCTCTGTTTGTTTCCTGAGAAAGACGGATCCTCATCTGCAGGGACAGCCGTTAGGTGCCCTAAGCCTTAGTCGTGTGTAAGGGTAGAAAATGCCTTCGCATGGTAATAGCATCCTAAGGGCTAAGATGTATCAAAAGGACACCCACGAGAAGTATGGAATCAGCAATGAAAGCTGTGGGCGAAGCATACGATGCCAGGGAATAGCGGCGAGACGTAAGGGTATCAGCGGAGTAAGATCGGTGTAGCGTGGGAAGGTGATAAGTAGGTGAGAAGTAGTTGTGCATTCATTACTCGTCAGAACGGATAGATTGTCAGGGTTGACTTGTTGACTCAGTGGGAACCTCGTCAGCAATCCTTATCCTCAAGAAGACTTACCCGCTGGAAGTAATACTATCTCGGCGACATACTTGTTGGCGAGTAGAGACAAATCAGTGTCAGAGCGTAGCTTGTCTGTATTAGCTGTCTAGCACTAATGTAAATCTTATATAAATAGCGAGAGATGCCTCTAAGAAAGGGGTTGGACACATTTTGGATTGGTCTAGGGAGAGGAAAAGTATTCTACTTGCTCTCTATAGCCCAAGGCTGAAATTAGGGTTCTTATTGTGAGAAACACTTAGAAGATTGGCAAGGTAATTAAGGGTTGTAACCATACTTATATTATTGGAATCCTTGGATGTAGTCCTTACTTATGGACGAACCAAGTAAATCATCTTGTCAAGTATCTCTAACCTTATTCTCTTACATATTTCCTATGCTATATGCTAGATGAATGTTTAGGTATGATTGTGTGTATGTTTGTATAAGTTATTTGGGTGTACTGTGTAAGATCTAACCCATGGGATTTTACACAGTTACATTTTGGCGCTAGAAGAGGTTTTGAACTTGTTTTTTCCTTGATTTTGGGTATGATTTGAGATGTTATCATATGTTCTTTGTTTCTATATATGGTATGATGTATGCATTTTAGAACTCGCCGTTAAGTTTCAGTGACTTTATCATACTATTTGGAGATGTTGTGCTCGCTGTGTAGAATCCTTTCATGATTTTGTTTCTGTTTCGCTATATATGGTATGCTATGCAGCTTGTTATAAGAATTCTTTTGTAGAGTGTTATTCAGATTAGAAAGTATTAGAATATTTTTAGTATGCTATGGCGATGGATCTGGATTTTCAGTAGACATTTTTTACCATTTATGGAAATTATGCTGTGTTAAGTGTTATTATGGTTATAGACAAGCGTTAGTCGGCCTGGTTTGGCAGTTTTATCACATATTTCACATTTTTCACATGAGCAGTGGAGAAAACCAGTTTAGAGGATAGAAAAATGTCATTTTTGGGTATGGATTCTTATCAGAAAATGCAGATATAGATATATATTTCCGTTAAAAAGCATCTTTTCCCGCGAGTAGTAGAAATTATAGACTCTTGAAGGAAACTGTGTTCTAAAATTATTCAAAAACTTTTCCTAAAACAGTTGTCGTACTATCATTTGATTTGGAAATCATAGTATCATAGGATGTTTTTGCAATTCTTGTCATGATTAGGTTATCATCTGCACATCACATGACTTAAAGTTGTTCCTTTTGTCTTTCATTCATCAACGTTCTGAAAAGCAACCCAACTAACTTATTTGTCATTTACCCACAGTACTAACAGAGCAATACTGTCAGGAAGTGTGTTTGTCTTCTTTTACAGGCATCTGGCGAATGGGTCCTAGAGGAAGAAGCGATAAAACCCCGGCCGGTAGGCCTCCACGACATCCTATCCTTCCTACACCAGCGACACTCCCCAGTGGTCACAACACTAGAAGCAGAGCAATGGAACCAGTTGGTCGGACAGATACCTTTCTGGCAAGCACATCTCGGCAACCACCTGTTCAGCGAGTAACACGCCAGGAGGAGGTCTATGTGGAGGACATCACTCATTTAGAGAATACAGAAAGATCACCTGAGCCCAATCCAATGCTACGAAGGATCAGTGGTGAGGTAGAAGCAAATGCGTGCGGAGAGCAAGGTGATGGCGGAAGACTTATTATGAGAACCAGAGGCGAGACGTCAAATGTCAGGGAAACAGCTCAAAATGCTATTGCAGGAGGCACAGTGGCAGCCAATGTTCAGCAGCAGTTGGTGCAAGGTGTCGGCGAAACACAGCATGTGGCAGAAGAAATTCCAGCGGTGGTGGCAGAACCAATTGTAGCGGAAGAAATTCTACAAGCGGCAAGCATAAATGGTGCAGCGATAGTACCAGGAGCTACTGTAACTCGCCCAGTAGTGATAGCAGATAATACTGGATCCACAAATACTACTGAAACATTGCTGAGGCAAATTCTTGAGGCCAACAACAGGCAAGCTAGTCAGATGGAGAGACAGATGCAATTGCAGATGGAGACGGTACTCCAAAGTCATAGAGAATTGATGGCGGCACAAAATAAAGGTCATGCATCCCACTCGCATTCGACTCGCCATGCCTCCCATGCACATGCATCTCGTCATGGGTCCCATGCACATTCATCTCGGCATGGGTCCCATGCACACTCCTACTCAAATTCCCATACAACTCGCCAAGCTGAAAAGAGTGGAACTAGTACATCAGAAATGTCAGATTCAACAGCGAAATATGATGAAAGAGGCAGGAGGTTGAACATACCTGGAAAAGATGACAAAGACCGCAGCAGTTCTAAGCGACAGCATAAAATAGATAAGGAGATGAAGAAGGACCTTCGCCGATTAAAGCACAAAGTAGAGGCATTGAGTGGATCTTCGAGAGAATCGAAATACAGGGTTGCATTGTCAGAAGCACAAAAAACACCTTTTCATGAATGTATCACCTATGGATTCGTGTCTCCCAAGTATTCTACACCTAAATTCACCTCCACCTATGATGGAACGGGAGATCCTTCGCAACACTTAAAAGCTTATAAGCGAGATATGGCAGCTTGGGTAGGGTCAGACCCCATAATGTGTATGGCTTTCCCCGCTACACTCAAAGAGGAGGCTTTAGCTTGGTTTGATGGGCTTGAAGAAGGAAAAATCAGGTATTTTGAGAAATTGGAATGCAAGTTTTTGCGTGCCTTTATTCAGAACAACAGAAGTCGGCCGGGCGTGGAAAGGTTATTCAATATTAGGAGGAGGCACATGGAGGCTTACAAAAGTTTTATTCAAAGATGGAGAAAGGCAAGCAGTGAAGTGGGGTCAGAAGTATCAGAAAAGGAGAAGATAAGGTCATTTCTTAATGGCATGGAGACGACGGATCAATTGTACCAGAAGTTATTTTGGGACATGCCGAAGGATTTGCAGACCTTGAGGGCAATGCAGGATTAATGGATGAACTATGAAGAAATACGAGAAGAGGAGTTGCGCCTAAAGAAGGAGAGGGCGAAGCAGATTCACTCGATTAACAGTCTCTCGCCGGAAGATCAAGAAGAAATCAGGAAAGAATGGTTGAAGGCTGAACAACGGAGATTGGTGCAGAATCCCACTTCGGCGATAATAGTACCGGAAGCGGAAAAACAGCAACAGCAAGTCACCGCTGAACAGCATTGGAACTCGCAGAAGCGTGAAAATTATGAGGGGCGTGACAAACAAGATAACAGAGGAGGAAATTATGGACGAGGAGAAAGAGATAATCGGCGAAATGCGAATGGTGACAGAAGATATAATGGAGATAACAGAAAATTTGGCAGAGGCAACCAACAACCTTTCCAAGATGCTACTTTACCAAAATTACGTGTCTCCTACACGGATGCATTCGGACAGATTGAAAGTTCTAATTGTAGGGATGACATCCGATATCCTTATAATAGAGGAAATCCAAGGGCCCCACCAACTAATACCAACTCTTTTTGTCAATTTCATCAATTTCATGGCCATACAACTGAGAACTGCACCGGCGTACAACAAGAAGTGCATCGATTCATCCGCTTGGGAAAATTCCAGGAATTTTTAGAGTTGCCACCGCCACCTCCTATCATGGTCCAGCCAATTCAAGCCATTCCCGCTCAGGCTCCGAAGGTGTATGAGGTCAAGGTTGAGCGAGATTTGTTGGAGTTAGACTGCTTTTCCATTGTGCATTCCAAGATTACTAGAGATGAATTTCATGATAACGTTTTATCTCGTGTGCATAAGCGAGATAGAATGGGAAATGAGATTTGTAGTGTCGCCGTCAAACAAGAGCCATTGCAAGAGTGGATGAAGGCGTGCGTTGGGTTTTCCGCTGAGGAAATTCCTCCAGAGGGAAGAAATCACAACAATCCCTTGGTTCTTACCATTCAGATGGAGGGATTCAGGTTGCCAAAGGTGCTTATTGATCCAGGCAGTTCAGTGGACATCCTCTTTAATACTGCCTTTGAGGCGATGAGGGCGAAGGATGATAAAATACCCTCGCCGACAGTTTCTTCTTATAACATTTATGGGTTTAATGGTATCGCTTCTAAGCCTAAAGGCGAGATCGAATTTAAAGTTAAGATTTGCGATGATTATTTCTTGAAAACCACCCTTTGTATTGTGGATGTCGACTCGCCGTATGCCGCAATTTTGGGAAGACCATGGCTCCACAGTTTGAAAGGGGTACCTTCTACTTATCACCAACGTTTGAGATTTCCCACACCATTCGGAGTTGCCGAGTATGTAGGGGATTTAGCAGTGGCCAAGGCGTGCAATTCGGCGGATGTGCAAATGCGAGAAAATCGAAAAACGAAGATTGCAGAGAAAAAGAAGCTCGGCAAGGAAGCAGTTAAAGAGCAGGAGATTCTGGACTTCATCGCCAACCCAACCACGTATGTGCATTCAGTAAATTCAGTAGAAGACTCGGCGAAGTCTGGAGAAAATAACGTATAGCAATTAAAGGAACCATCGCCGATGGGAGAGCCAGAACTACATTTTACGGCGGTGGAACCTACTAAGGATGTTAATATCGGCGATGATCAGGATCCAGAGATGGTAAAAATTGGCACTCTGCTAAGTGAGGACGAATCGGCAGAATTGCAAGCGCTACTCAGGGAGTATGTGGATGTCTTTGCTTGGGGAATGAATGAGATGCCAGGTATTGACCCGGCGATATCATGTCACAAGTTAGATATTGATCCAAAGATCAGGCCATTCAAACAAAGGATAAGGAAATTGGCCCCAGCTTACAAAGAAGCAGTGGAGGCAGAAATTGACAAGATGAGGGCATCTGGTATAATAAGGCCAGTACAATATCCACAGTGGATAGCCAACATGGTAGTAGTACCTAAGAAGAACAAGGGAGTAAGAATTTGTATTGACTTCAGCGACCTTAACAGAGCTTGTCCCAAGAATAGTTTCCCGCTGCCAAGTATTGACCAAACTGTGGACGCTACATCAGGTCACGAACTGTTGTCATTTATGGATGGTTACTCAGGATATAACCAAATACCTTTGGCGGAAGAAGATCAGAAGCATACCGCTTTCTTTTCCACTAAAGGATTGTTTTGCTATACTGGAATGCCCTTTGGGCTGAAGAATGCCGGCGCTACCTACCAAGAAATGGCGCAGAAAATGTTCGAAAAATGGATAGGGAAGACAATGGAAGTATACGTGGATGACATGCTGGTCAAAAGCAAGAAGAAGCAAACTCATGTGGAAGACCTCAGAGAGATATTTAACCATATGCGTGTCACTAAGCTAAAGATTAACCCGGCGAAGTGTGTGTTTGGCGTAACTTCAGGAAAGTTTTTGGGATATGTCGTCACCAAGAAGGGAGTAGAAGCTGATCAAGCCAAGATTAAGGCAATTATAGAGATGCCCTCGCCGGTCACAGTAAAAGATGTTATGCGACTCAATGGGACTTTGGCGTCTCTTAATAGATTCATCTCCAGATTCTCCGACAAGTGCAAGCTATTTTTCCAGACATTGAAGAAAGGAGAAAAGTTCAACTGGACTGAAGCACACGAAGCAGCATTTCAAGGCATTAAAAAGTACCTTGCCACTCTCCCAGCAATTCAGCCACCTGAGCATGGCGAGGAACTCAGATTGTATCTCGCCGCGACACCTTTTGCCATAAGCGCAGTACTCGTAAGAACCAAGGGCGGGGAAACGCCTATATATTATATCAGCAGAACATTGCAAGGGGCAGAGAAGAATTACACTAAAATAGAGCAGTTGATACTGGCGTTGGTTTTTGCATCGCAGCGATTGCGTCCATATTTTCATGCTCATCCCATTGTAGTTCTCACCAAAACTCCAATAGAATCTATCTTGCACAGCTCTCAACGAGTGGGACGCATCGCCAAATGGAATCAACAAATTGAGCAGTTCGGCGTCCAGTATGAAATACGCACAGCTCAGCGGTCCCAAGTCATTGCAGACTTTCTCGCCGATTTCCCAATTGATGAAGAAGAAGAGATAGAAGAAATCCCTTCCTCCTTGGATGAGCAAGAGCATGAAGTACCAGATTTATTGAAGTGCAGGCCTGATGGATGGGAGGTTTATGTAGATGGTTCGTCAAATAAAGAAGGAAATGGAATTGGAATTGTTCTTATCTCACCAAAAGGAGCAAGGATAGTGCACTCGCTAAGACTAGAATTCCCGCCGACTAATAATGAGGCAGAATATGAAGCAGTTATTCATGCAATGCGAATACTCATTGAAATGAAAATTAGCAATGTTAGATTGACAAGTGATTCTCAGCTGGTGATTCGACAAATGTCTGGACGGTACCAGACAGCAGACCCATCTATGCAGAAGTACCTAAAACTTGCTAGGGAGTATGCCCAGAGGATCGCAGGTATCAAGTTTCGCCACATCTGCAGGAAAGATAACAGACACGCCGATGCACTGGCCTTTATCTCTTCAATGATGACGGACCCAGACGTTCCTTCTATAGCTATTGAAAGGGTAATGCAGCCATCGGTAGCAGCGCCGAGGCAAAGAGAAGTATTAACAACAAGCACTGAAGAGTCGGCAGAGACAGATTGGAGATCGCCGATATGGTATTACTTGGACCGCTTAACCTTACCAGGAAATCAAATTTTAGCTCATCAGGTCATCAGTCGCTCGGCGAATTATGAACTCCGAGATGGAATACTATATCGCCGGTCATTCTCCGGACCCCTACTGCGATGTGTATCAAGAGAAGAAGGCAAAGAGTTATTAAAAGAAATCCATGAAGGAGATTGCGGAAATCACAGTGGCCAAAGAGCTCTAGCCTTGAAGGTTAGAATGCAGGGATACTACTGGCCTTGGATGAATCAAGATGCAAAAGAATATGTTCAGCGATGCAAACCATGCCAGCTGTATGGAAGAAGAATTAAAGCGCCGGCAACATCTTTAAATTCAGTACTCAGCCCTTGGCCTTTCGCCAAATGGGGTATTGATATTATTGGTCCGCTAATTACAGGTTCCGGACAGCGGAAATACATCATTGTGGCGACAGATTATTTCACCAAGTGGTGTGAAGCCAAAGCTATCAGAAAGAAAACAGGACAGGAAGTCTTCACGTTCATTTGGGAAAACATATTCTGCAGATTTGGTGTGCCGGCGGAGATATGTATAGACAATGGAAAGGAGTTAGTTGGCGACAACATAAGAAAGTTACTCGCCCATTACAGCGTCAAACTGGGAAAATCAACTCCTTTATACCCTCAGAGTAATGGCCAAGCAGAAGCCACCAATAAAACTATTGGAATGGGACTGAAGAAAAGATTGGAGAAGCATAAAAAGGCGTGGTGTGAGCATTTGCACAATGTTTTGTGGTCATATAGAACTACGGTTCGAGAAGCAACTGGAGCATCTCCTTTTTTACTCACTTTCGGTGCTGAGGCAGTGCTTCCATCTGAAGTAATCCTACCCACTACAAAGCATGAGGCATGGGAAAAGAATCTGAATACAGATCTAATCCTAGCCAAGCTTGATGACTTAGAAGAGCAGCGGCTGATCGCCCTTACACACATGGAGAATTACCATCGGCGACTATCAAGAGAATACAACAAGCGGGTGATTCCAAGAGAATATCTGCCCGGCGAGTTGGTACTTCGAGAAATTCCCCCCTCTCAGCGAGAAGGATGCAGAAAACTAGAACCTGTATGGGATGGCCCTTATGTGGTCAAAAGAGTGGCTGGGCCAGGAGCGTATGTGCTAATTGATGAGCATGGCGTACAACTAGAACATCCATGGAACGCCAGGTTCCTTAAGAAGTACTATCCTTGAGGGAAATAATGTAAAATCCGAAGTCTTGGGCGGGCACAATACCCAAGAAATCTTATTAACTGATGTAACACAACAGCGACTAAGATCCAGGGACGTAGGTTTGCTATCATGCGCCGAACCCCGTTAACAAATTTCTGTGTCACTTATATTTTTCATTCACTGGGTAGTCTAACTACAGTGATGACTAAAGTTTAAAAGCTCAAAGAGCATAATAGCTGAGGCAAAACACTCAGCAATAGGCTATAGAAGCCCCTCGCAGAGGCACAAATGCCCAAGGCAATAAAAGCCATAACAAAACCCTGATCAGGTACCAAGGCCATGTGCCATCTTTAAAGGCACAATGCCCAAACCAATAAAATCAACTAAGAGCCAAGATCTCTTATGAAGAAAGCTTGCTTGCATTGAGTGAACGCACCTACTTGTAAGAGTTAGTCCGACCCAGGCTTAGTTGTAAGGCCAGTCGTGTTACTTGTTGATCTGTAAGTGTTTGTAAGGAAATAAGGATCCCTTTTGCTGTAGCATCACATCGGCGGTGGCGCCGGTGTGTTAATCCGTCTACGCCATAGCATCACCTCTGGCGGAAGCTATAGTGTATTAAAGTCTATGAGGGCAACCCATTCTACTTATATTAGATCGCCGACGGGCACAAGTAATGGTTACGGCTGGGGTCTAAACCTGCTGCTCCTAGAAATTGTTTAGTCAGTTGTCGAAATTGTCGGCTGTACAGGACCAGGCCATCACTCAATGTCAAGTTAAGTCTTTGAAGACAAATTGAAGCGAGCAT
>JAJJMA010188220.1:1572-11691 GCA_023529015.1 Papaver nudicaule | reverse complement strand
AAACAAGGGGAAAAAACCCCGGTGCGTAGCACGGGCAAAAATCTAGTAGTTTAGAAAAGAATCAGTATATTTTTGATCGTTCAGCACGATAGTAAGATTTGATGCAGCAACAAGGCGTTTGTTTAGTGTAATGAATCTGGATGCAATGGGCAAGTTACGTTTTAGTAAATTACAAAGAATTTAGTGTAAAAATCAAGTGTTTGAACATTTTTGAATCAATAAAGCTAAAAACTCTTCTTACTGCTCGAATGCTATCAACTTCATGGAGGTCTAAGTAGGGAATACAAATACTGTTTTTTTTTTTTATTATTAAAGAGCGATCTCTATGTTTTGCATGTACAAGACTTGAACCCACGACCAACAACTTTCAGAATAGTGTTTCAGTTGGCAACATACATCCACCCAATTATCCTGCAAGTTGCCACTGCAGTAATGGTCACTGTGTTTGAGCATGTGTAATAAAAATAAATTTAATATTTTTCTTTAAGATTATCTTCAATGGTTTAAAACTCATGTTTGATCGGGTGCTTTTTCCAATTTCCTCCGACATCTAATTTCTTAAAATATTTTGGTGTAACATCGCTAATTTAAAACCATTCTAAAAATATTACCAACAATGAAATGCCACTCCAACGGGAGCACTCGCATTTTATCGTTAATGCTATGTATCCCGGGAGCAAATCCCGGGGGTGAATCCCGTGTGACACAGATTTAGATACCCAGGACTCCACTTCTACACTTTCCATATCCCAATGTTGTAGGGATTTCCCAACCTCTATTGGATTAGCTCACGGTATTTTTTCCGAGACAAATTGATGTGAACGTAGCATTGCTCCGCATTTTATAGATTTTTATTTTTTGAAATTATGCAATTTATAGATTGAAAGAACACACAATTTAAGCTTCACGGTCTTCCTGTCTCATTCTCACAAATAAAATATTTTTTGGCATTCAACTTGGACAAACGGGCGACAAAACAAAAAACGAAAACAATCATGAATTTATCGAGTGTGTATTTGTAGCTTGCAGAACGGCGTTTCCCTAAGTGTGGTAGAGTAGCCCACCAATCTTGAGCGTGTCAGGGTAAAAGGTCTGGTTGTATAATTTCATTTTGTGATCCCTAGCTACACAATAAACATGTTCGGAAATTTTAAAGCATACCACCTACATAATAACACAAAAACTACCCACTCAAAATTCTAGAAACAACATTAATGCTGTAAATATTAGAAATTGAGCAACCCCGAAAAAAATATTTCATCATTTTAAACTATCAGGCCCTTCCTATGACAAATGGTAAAGGAGAAGATTTGCCTAGCCAGGTGGATTGGCAAAATCCAAATACCACTATGCCAATATGAGTATACGAAATGGATAGCCAAAGCGTACAGGTAACTAATGAACTGGTAATTGCCTTTTAATCAACAATTCAAATGATGCACACCTGGTAATACTGATAGGATTCCCAGTAGGAGTCCTAGCCCTTCTTTCTACTCATAAGCGCAAAAATTGCTTGTTGAAATGAACAGAAAACAGAGGACCAGAACAGCAAAACGTTAAAAAAATAAACTGATACTCAACATTCAGACAGGTAAGAGGCATGCATACTTGAAGAGCAACTACAGCTGCAGGGACAATTTACAGTTCAGTTCCTGTCATCAGTTCAATAGATTGAATGAAACAGAAGCTAGAAAAGCGAAGACCTACAAGCAAACAGATGACAACTTACAATGCTTATCAAATAAATTCTCCTTTCCTGAAAGCAAAACAAACAAGGAAAAGGAAACATAGACCAGACTTAAGTAGTGCATCAGATGCTAATACGGGTACAGGTACAGGTTACATACACCTTAAACCATCACAATCACCCATAGGGACACATGAAAACTGTCGAGCATTATTACTTTTGGGTCGCAGATTTTGGTATCATAGAAGATTGGGTCTCAATCTTATCCCATTTTTGTGTTTGGTTTGTTGACCCGTCAGTCAACTCAGTCAAGTAACCTTACATCCGGGGGTGCAATTCACCAAAATAAAATCTTTACAATCTGTTTTGCATAAGGTTAGGTTTCACATTGGGTTCTAACATTCTTGAAACACCTACAAATTATATAGTACAATTCTTAAGACAAAGAGGCGGAAAAGTAATTTTTACTGTTTTTATGTATCAAAATTTTAAAATGACATATTTCTTAAATTATAGCATGTATATTTGTAAACTTTATATCGTTGAAAGGCATTTTAAAACACCTATGCAACGAGTATAAACATGACTATGAAATTATTCATATTTTTTATACCAAGATTTAACAACAAATCAATGATAATGGTAAATTTAGAAATATAGCATATATATTTGGGATAGCTCAAGTAATATGGGACAAGAAATAAAATTTAATAGCTCAAGTAACATCGGGTGGAGAGAGTATTAGAAAAGCTAGATAAATGTGTATGGTGAAAGATGAGAATTCCATCACGGAAAGTAGGAGAGAATTTATATAAACGATGGGAATTCCATCGGCCCCTCTTTTTTCCATCTGCAACTTTACAATGCCGGTTCCTCTCTTTTCTAGTCCCATTGTGGCATAAAACCACCAAAATTTGGATTTTTCTTACTCCACACGAAGCGGCCTGACAAAGAACGGGGTGCAGACTGATAGAATCATTCATGGTGATGATGATTCATTTGATTGTCAAAGGAAATGTAAAAGGAAAGTTTCCATTACAGAGCAAAGAAAGAGAAAATCGTTACAGACTCAACTTACAGAACCGAAATAACGGAAAACAGTATTTAAGAGAACTGAAAAACAGACAAACGGTGAGTGACAGGCTAGCACTGACACTCTAGCCAATAGGAAGCACTCATACGGATAACCAGGCTGTAGAGAAGAAGACCGTTGATAAAAAGAAGATCAAACGGTTGTTGATGGAGCGCTATTAGCCCCCCGCAAGTTGACGTGGGCTGCCGGTAGAACCTTCAACTTGTCTCTGAGATAAGCGAATCTTGGTCCTGTTAAGCCTTTGGTGAATATATCAGCCACTTGATGAATGGTAGAAACATATGAAATCTTCAAGTTCTTTGCTTGGATCAGTTCTTTGACAAAGTTGTAATCAAGAGCAAGATGTTTCATTCTAGAATGAAAAACAGGATTGGCACTATAGGAGATGGCACTTACATTGTCACACATGAGAGTAAGTGATGTAGGAAGAAAAATGTGTAACTCCTGGAGTAACTTGCACAACCAAATGACCTCAGTTGTTGAGTTAGCTAGGCTCCTATATTCTCCCTCAATGGATGACCTAGCAATAGTGGTTTGCCTTTTAGTTGACCAAGAAACAGGATTAGCTCCAAAAAAGATGCAATATCCACCAGTACTCCTTCTAGTTTCAGGATCCCCAGCCCAATCAACATCACTAAAGCCATAAATAGCAGACAGGCCCTTGGAAAATAGTATGCCATGATCAACAGTTCCCTTTATATACCTGAGAATCCTCTTGGCAGCAAGAAAATGCTCAGATGTTGGTGCTTGCATATGTTGACAAACCTGATTGACTGCAAAGGCTATCTCAGGTCTAGTCCAAGTTAGATATTGTAAAGCACCAACCAATGATCTGTATGAAGTTGGATCAGATAAAGGAGTTCCAGTAGTGGATGTAAGTCTGAAACTCACAGGAACTGGTGATGAGCAAGGTTTACAACCAACCATGTCAAATATCACTAGTGGAATTGGGCTGTTTTAGAACTGCTAGAAACAGTTCTAATAGTGAAATAAAGAACGAACCTGGACAGCGCTTTAATCAGTTCTATTATTGTCGTCCTTCTCAAATAGGACGGATTATATTTGTCCGCAACACCACCACCACAAAAAATCAGTGTGATATATCTTCCTCCGCCATCTCCACCACCGTCATCACGTCCACCACCATCTCCAACATCGTGATATCTCTTCCTACGCTATCTCTTCCTCCACCACCACCACCACCGTCATCACTTCATCCCGATTGAAATTTTCAACCACCATTACCAACACCAGCAACATATGTTCAATAAAAAGGTAGGAGTATTCTATCAATTGCTTGATTTGTTAATTGTTTGCCCTAGATTTTAATTTTGGGTTTGAAATTGATTTTACCCCTAATTTTAGCATTAGCACCACTTGTACCCGAGGTACTATTAGTGTTGACCGCAATTGTACTTGAAATTGTTTGCCCTAAATTAATTTTTGTCTTGAAATTGATTTTAACCATAATTCTATCATTGGCACCACTTGTACCTGGGTATTATCAGTGTTGACATCACCTGTACACCTGAGTTATCAGTGTTGTTTAATGTTTCTTTGCTTTTGTTGGATTCTTCTTGCTTTGTGAATGATGTAACCACTGATACCTGGGTATTATCAGTTCTCTCACCAGTTGTACCTGAGTTATATTAGTGTTTTCTGATGTTTTTCGCTTCTTGTTCTTTTTCTTCTTAATCTTCTTCTTGCTTTATCAATGATGTAACCACTGCTACCTGGGTACTATCAGTGTAGTTGGTGGTGGATGGTGGTGGTGGTGGTGGTCGGAAGTTATAGATGGTAACGGTGAATGGTGGTGGTGCTGGTGGTACTGGTTCTTTCATGGTGGTGGTAGTGTTGGTTGGAAATGGTGGTGGTAGTGGTGGTTGGAAATAGAATGGTGGTGGTGGTGGTCGGAAGTTATAGTTGGTAACAGTGGATAGCGGCGGTGTTGGTGGTGATGTTGGAAATGAGGTAGTGATAGTCGCTTGTAATAAATTGTATGGTTTTTTGTAGTATATTGTAACGGTAGATGATTTATTGGTTCGACATGGAGTGGTGGTGGTGGTCGGAAGTTATAGTTTGTAACGGTGGATGGAGGCGGTGGTGGTGGTGCTGGTTGGAAATGAAGTGGTGATGGTCGTTTGTAATATAAAAGAATTTAAAAGAGATGATAACATTATGTGAATATAGGGTATTTTAGTCAAGTTGATAAAATTAAATATGATGTGGACTTGATCAGTTGGGTGAAATACCCATGAAAGAATATTAGAAAGTATCTTTCATATTTTTTTTTTAAATAAAAGGAGAATTTATTAGATCGAATTTACAAAATTTACAGAAAAACAACAGCTACGAATTGTAGCTGCAAGATCCTTACAGTTACATCAGGAAAAATTGGCGTCCCAATTGTAAATTGAACTAGAGAACATAGGCTGGCCGAATGCTCTAGCCCAAGCAAGCACTAGCGACTTTGCCTCAATACCCAGGTCTAAGTCAGTCTTGTAGTTGTGTTTGTCATCAAAAATCCTAGCATTCCTTTAAGTCCAGAGCACCCACACCACTGCTCCAGGTATTAGTTTCCAAATAGAACAAGTATCTTTCATATTTGCGTTTTCTGAAACAGTATCTAACTTTGGATGTCTTATAGATAAAGAAATAGACAAAATTTTGTGGTAAATCTTCCGAGTTGATCAAAAAGATTGGCTTGGAACGCGTTTCGGTTTCAGTGCGGGTAGTGAGCGATCCAACTGGTTTAGGACTCTAGCCTATCCAGATATTTAGATGGGCTTTGGGTGGCCAAAAGGCCCCTCAAAATTTGTTAATCGGAGGAGGAGACAAGTTTGGTTACATTACTTGTGACGGCCGGAATCGTGAAGATAGTTGAGAAGTTTATGGATTTGGATGCAGACAGTGAAGAAAGTAATGAAATGTGGAGAAGATGAAATGAACTCAAGGAGACATGTAGAAAGCCATTGAAGGTTATGATTTTCAAATAATCATGCTATAAATTCAAAACTTTTGTCCCCTCTACACAAAAGTTTTGGCTCCTTCATACTCAATCATGTTAAATGATATTTACAAGGAAATAATTCATCCTAGAACTATAATAGTTTTGAATAGGTGAGAATATCGCAAATTGATCTGGTAATTTTTCCTCCATCATCCTAATCCCCAAAATATTTTTGGTTGTAAAATAACGTAGAAAATCACTGATTTAAAACTATTCTTTGACTCGGTACACAGTAGCAGTGAAATGCCAATACATAAGGAGGAATTGCAATTTATAGATGAACGAATAACCATTTAAGCTTCACAAATAAAACATTTGTTAACATTCAAATTACAAGTAGTTCCAACAACTAACAAGCATGCTTCAAATTTTTTTTTTACTCCAAAAGGGCAATGTAGATTGAAAGCAAAGCCACCACAAAGGGTGTGGCGACCTTGAGAAAAATTACAACAAGCAGCTACCAGGTAGCCAAACAAAAGTCGTTTCTGTCAGGATCAAAGTGACAGAGAACTGGCAAAGCAGCCAAAACGAAAACAAAAATAAAAAGTAGCCCAAGAAAAGCTAGTTAGGACCCATGATTCCTTCCCAGTTTGATAGCACAGTGGTAAGTGAAATGTTTTCAAAAGTCTTGGTTCCGTACGACCAATTGTATAAGCAAATCTTCACTTCATCTAGCAGCTGCACATAAGCCTTGCATTTACCTTGATACCATCTTCTATTTCTTTCGTTCCATATAGTCCACCATATTGCAAAGGGAATTAAACCCCACAACTTGTGTTTCATAGACCTTCCTTTCTTGCGATTCCATTCCCATAACGTCGACTTGACATCTTCTCTGAACACCCATGCCATCTTAAAACTGTTGAAAAAGAAATGCCACAGCTTTCTAGTTTCTACACAGTGCATAAAAAGATGGGAATTCGTTTCCGCGGCTTTTTTGCATAAGAGACATCCGTTAACCACAATGGAGTTCCTGAGTGAATCTTGCGTAGGAGCAGCCCTATAGCAAAGTGTCCATGCGAAAAAAGAGACCTTTTGAGGCAAACTTGGGTTCCAAATGCTTGAATGCGGAAACATTAAAACCCTGCATCTTCAATAGCTACGTAACAAGACTTGACTGAAAATGCGTTACCGGGATTCCAAGACAGGAAATCATCACCCCGTTCAGCTAACAACAGCATGCTTCAAATGAATGGAAAAAAAACAATATGAAATTGGTTTGCGTATTTATGGTTGTGCAACACTTAAAATCATTCAGAGGAGCCTCTTAAAATCCCAAATTCAGTACTAAAAGTGCTCAACACAATGGAATCTAAATGGCGAATTCGTGGAGCTGATAATTGGTATAAAGCTTCTTAATGCTGGTGACAGAAGATGATTCATGAACTGTAAAGTGACTCAAGAAGATACAATCCATGTTAAACAATGTGCCTACAACATCTCTGGAAATTACAGTAATGATCATTCTGGATAACATGAAGCAAAGCTTTCTCATTCCAGGTAAAATGCTTCAAGATTTCTTTAGGAAACAGATGTTTGGCTTCACCTCCACCATCATCAGCTCCTCCTAAATTCTACTTAGCATTCCTCTTTAGGAAGCATTCCTCTCCTTCCGCAACATACAAAAGAATAATTAATTAGGTGCCAGATAGTGATTCTTCTGCCGCTTAGAACAACATAAGGAATTCTGTGCCAGATAGTGATTCTTTTGTCACTTAGCTTTGTAATTCTCCAACTCTTGAAAAGAACCTTGAAATCATTACGCACTACCCACTTCACCTCTATACATAGAGGAAATGAAATATTCTCATATCTGTCTAGTCCGTTTGCAGTGAATGAAAATATGCTCGATGGAATCCACTTCGCCGTTGCAAAATAAGAAAAACTAAGACTGGAGAAAAATTCAAAATCAAATATTTGATTTTGTTACTAGCAACAAAAAAAAGTTTTTTTTTTTTAATTCATCCACTACAAGAAAATGGGTCTCTAGCCACCAGCACGAAATAGTCGCAAGAGATCTTTTTTGCTCGCTAGAGACCATCAGCGAGTAAAATCTGTAGTCGCACCGCTGTAGCTAGAGACCAGGTTACTAGAGGACCCTAGCGACCATGTACTCGCTAGACCTATCTAGCTATAATCATCAGCAGCCGTAATCATGTAGTCGCGAGAGATGTCTTGTAATAATCATCAGCAGCTATACCCTTTGGTAGCAATACATTTCTAGCGAGTCCATTTTGTTTCGAAGTATGAGAGGTCCAGCGGCTCCATTTTTGGTACTAGCATGAGAGGTCTAGCGGTTCCATTTTCTGTTCTTGCATGAGGGGTCTAACGACTCCATATTTTGTACTAGCACAAGGGGTCCAGCCACTCCATGTTTGGTCTTAGCAAAAGAGGTCCAGCGGCTCCACTTTTGGTTCTGGCATAAGGGGTCTAGCGACTCCGTTTTTTGTACTAGCAAAAGGGGTCCAACCAAAAGGTCCAGCAGCTACATTTATCACATTTTAAGCAGCCGGTGAAAATTAAAAGCTAGCTAATCAAATTCGATTACTAAATACAAATTTAGATAAACTAGAAATTTATATTATATATATGAAGATACCACAATATTCAGCCATATCCAAAAGAGCTAACACCAAGGGATCTAAAACATACATATCCCAGGTGAAAATTAAAGGTTTATAACACTAGGGCCATACCAAATTATTCATCCCAGTAAGTAACTAAGAACTTACTTAAAAAACTAAGAACTTCAAACCAAAATACTGAAGCAAAAAACTTCATAGTACCATCAGTCTTGTCTTGCTTCATTGCCCTCCCCCCAGTTCCTCATCATCCGTGTTTTCTTCATCACTCGACATTTCTTCCTCTTCTTCACTACAAACATCATCCTGGTCCTCAAGTTGTTCCTCTTCATCCTCCTTTTCACCATTTTCAGTTACATCCATTGCATCTTCTAGCACAGGATCCTGGCCTATATTCTGAAGAGTAACATTCAGTAACTTGAAGAGTTTTGTTATCTTCTTGTTTGCCGCATCTAGTTGTTGTTGAACTGCAGTCAACTGTTCATCAGTTTTGAATAGTTTGCAGGAAGAGCAGCTTTCTTTAGGCGCCTTTTACAACCTAGCCGAGTAGAATCGACAACTTGATGATATATCTCTTCGCGTGAAAAGTCAATTTCTCCTCTTTCCTTCTGCTCTAACATGTCATCTATCTCCTTCTACACAAAAGCAATAACAAACACAGTAAGTTTAATTTCAGAACCAGTAGTGTAGTCTTCAAATATCACAAGCAGAAACAAAGAAAATTAATCTTACATCGAAAGCTAACCCAGCGCTCATGAATCCTAACCATATATTTGGAAATTGGAATCCATATCAGTTACATTTCTTAGGTAATTTTCCTACTCTTAAGCCTACGCTACTGTTGACCTGTATTTGGGAGTGTGACACCTACCAACATGACATAATAGATCCAACTAATGTGCAAGCTGATAACCATCCAATTCTCTCATGTTAAATTGAGATACAAGGTAACCTAAGTAAACTTCAGTCTCATTCCATAGTCATCTCTATCCATAAGCTTTCTAAAAGTGCCCAATATGCTTAAAGCTTGTTACGAACATTTGATAAAAACTTAAATTTATTACCATCCACTGTTTACATATTTGTGGAAGCTTTGCCTTCTTTTCCCTGTGGGTTTCCTTGAATATTGTAAGGGGATCAATTGCTAGACCTTTCAACTTCTACAGAAATAGAATATGGAGTTAATTAAGAAAACAATTGGTGTAGCAACAATTTTACAGAAAAAAAAAAACATAAGTTACAGAGTATACCCTTTCAAACAACTTCCTTGTAAAGCTCTGTGAACCATTTGTGTGGTTCAGAACTTGCTTCTCTCTTGCTGCAATTGCTTTAGCTGATCTTGCCTATCAAATAACCAGGAAATTAGAGGTTACATTAAACACCATAGACTTTAGAAAAGTTTAAATTATCATCATTCGAGCCGAACATAATTACCTTAGCCTCAGTTGTGTTGAAGTATTCACATATGTTTTTCCAGTCTTCAATGTTTTCACAATTTTTAGGGGGGTGTGCTAAAGCAATCTGTAGATCACCTTTACACGTTTCCCTGAAATGTGTACTCAAGGACGCCCTGTACGACACATATGCCTTATTCATATATTTTCTCAACATCGTTTCCGTAACCTCATCATCAGGTACAAGCTCATAATGATCCTACAGATGACAAAAGTTACTGTAAGATTTCATGAAATTCAGAATGGAATCAACAAGGTTTCAGAAGTTATTATAAGATTCCGAAAAACTGAAA
>JAJJMA010188191.1:0-14343 GCA_023529015.1 Papaver nudicaule | reverse complement strand
TAGAAGAATAGAAGAATACCCCAAGTCAGATTTCGAACAGTACATATTATGTACTGTACATAACAGTACATAATATGTACTGTATCTTCTTCTTCATAAATTTATTCTCGAATTTTCTTTTTCAATCTTCTTTTCACAAATCCATCTCGAATCTTCTTGTTCACCTTCACTTCACATCGAATCTTTCACCATCACTTCACATCGAATCTTTCACCATCACTCGTTTCTCTCTTTATATCATCGCAAAATTGAAACCAAAAAACTAGATCTGAAATTTATTTAAAAATAAAATTCATCACTTTATATCAGTTTTTGAAATTAAATTTCTCATACACTTAATCCTGCACTTTATAACAGTTAGCATCTAATTTTCCCAAAATTTACGAACCCTAGGGGTTTCAATTTTATGAACTTTTAACACAATCACAAAAATCAAAACTACATAACCAGATACAATCGAGTATGTTGTTTGTAGTGGTGTACTGGTGTGATGGTGGAGATGTAGGCAGCGTATGGAGAAGAAGAAGAAGAAGAAGAAGGGGGTCTGTTATACTCTCTTTCTCTCTATCTATCTCTTTGTCGTGAATATGGAGAAGAAGAAGAAGGGGGTATTTCGGTGATTTAGAAAATATTGTTTAAACTTTCCACACGTGTGCCACCGGTTTTCTCTTTGGTTTGGACTAAAGACTAAACGGGTTTTTGGGTTGGACTAGCGGCTAAACTATCTAGTGAATAGTGGACTATTCACTAGATTCTACAAGCAGTTTGCCTAGAAGCTTACTTCTTTTTGAGCATGGCTATTTTGGAACTTCTCCTTACAGCACTATTGAACTTCTTGAAATCTTGAAATGACTCCGAGTAGATGGCGCTGGGACTGTATACTAATGACTCCAAGTAGAATGATGCAAGAAGATGGCGCTAATACATAACCGATCTAGTATGCTAAGAACTGGTTAGAAACTCTTGCAAAGGGTCAATATACAATGGACTTGTTAGGAAGTCGAGCTAAGGGCAGTCAAAAATCTAGTGAAATCGAAGCTCGAGGCCTTCAAAATCTTTACTCAATTCGTGTCCAGAAAGGATTAATTCATTGCAATTTCATAGTGCCCGAAAGCTTATCTGTAAAGAACCATCTTAGTTTTGTTGTTCCTAGTCTTGGTTAAAATGACTCTGATGATTGTTTTCAATTTGATATGTAGGATAGAGATGTGGGGTGGCGTGTAGGAGCAATTGCAACACTGGTTTGTTAAGGATTGGCTCGACCAAAGCCATGAGGGTTAGTCCCACATATAATAAGGGAGGCTCTAGGTGGTGCCTAATAAGTTGTAGAATTTCCTAACATAGTACCGAGCCCTTTTAAGATAAAACCCCACACCCAACCCAAAGGTGGCCAAGTTGGGGACAGTATCTGTACTATGTGGTCGGGCCCGGAGTAGGCCCGGCAGTCTGTTGGATCCTTCAATTGGTATCAGAGCTAGGGTTACTAAGAGATCGTGGTCATGCCCGGAAGGATGTTGATCGGGGAAGAGCGTGATTGCAAGAGGGTTGTTTCTTAGAAGCAACAATGTTGATTACTTCTGATTCAAGAAAGTGAAGTCTGCTAACAATCTTATCGATGGTTTCACGAAGTTAATGAGTAACTTAATGAATGTGGGAGAAGTTGTTAAAGACAAAGAGCAAGCTATGTTACTACTGTGTTGTTTTCTGGATTTATCATATAAATCTGGATATAAGGAATTATCCAAGACAAATATGACTTATTAGTGTCAAGAAAAGGACACTAGAAGAAAGGTTCTCCAAGGCTCAAAGCTAAGGAGAATTGTGAGTCAAGTTCACAGGCAGCGATTGTTCCAGAAAGTTCTGAAACGGGAGGAAGTGTTGATGGTCACAAGTGCTGATCAACGTGAAGATGGTTATGTGATTTAGTTGTTCTTTTCATGAGGCCAAATAGGGACTGGTTACTTCTTACAAGTTTGTAGGAGGTGGTATTGTACTACTCGATAGTAATTATACTTGAGGTACGGTTGGGATTAGAACAATTTAAAATCAAGAAATCATGGGAGTAAGGTAGATCCTTTACTGGGCGACACGTTCCTAAGTTGAAGAAGAAATTGACATCACTTGGTATTTGGAATCCAAAGGTTGCAGTACTGTGACGAAAGGTGGATTTACACACTAGTGGATTTGGCATGTTAAACGACCGTTGGGGCATGTAGCAAAACACGCTATTACGACGCACACGATCAGTAGCATAAAGGGTCGCATCTGAAGCGTGTTATTTATGTACGACGCACGACATGGGAAGCAGATGAACGACGCGCATTAACAGTAGTAGCCTAACGACTGGTAGGGTGGGTCGTATCCTTGATTTTGAATATTAAAAAAAAAATGGAATCAGCTTTGGCTGAATTCCTTCAGTCAGACGCTGAATGTTAAATAAATCTGCTTCACCCAAATGAAATTACAGTAAAATGAACTCAAATTAATAAAACCAAATGAGAATTCAAATAAAAATTCACTGTATTGATTTGTTTCAAAGTTATACAAAAAAGGAATTAAATCTTGAGTTCACAAAATACAAGTCTTAACTAAAACATTATAACCTTAGAGACTTGGAAAGTCTACGAAATTCAGTTGCAAACTTAACCTGATATAACGAGTTCAAAAGTTCAGTTGAACCTTAAGATGCTCGAACCTCGGTAGTACCAATACGCATCTCTTTGCAGACTGCACAAGGATAAATGATTCAACTGTTAGTGTTACTCTAGAAGTAGATATGAAACGGCGGTGTAACTGTTACCGGATGATAATGCAAGCAAACCTATTGCATCCATTATGAACTAAATGAACCAAGATATCTCAAATCGCAATGCCTAGGGTTTGAGGTTTGATGAGCCTACAGTAAAATTACACCTAAAATACCAAACCAATGAGCTAAAAGAGATGTTACCAAAAAATCACAGACCTGCTCTGGAGGATGATACAGGGCATGGCTATGGATTCAGATCCATGTACACCAGATTGGCCTCCGTTTATAAGCACACAGTTCTGTACAGGAACTCCAGCAAACTCTGCCCTAGCACGCAGTGTAGCCACGATCTTTGCAGAACTGAACAAAAACGCCTAGAATCATTATGTTCTGAACTCTAATTTATTGGAAAACGATAAAACATGATTCACATATAGCTTATGCACACATAATGGTAAAGATAATTAACACATTAACACCAACCGATAAAGGTGTAAAGCTATGTAATAATGGTACCAGATGTAGATGATAAGAAATAAAAGGACTTGAACAGAATCACAATAGGATGCAAAATGCTGATGAAAAGGCAAGGTAGTACAATTATCATTAGTTGTAACAGTAGCTTATGCACACATAATATCGGCTGGAAACGAAAATATTAGCTTCACTATGTCAACAAGAAGTAAATATGGACACCCCTAAATCGAACTATCCAACAAAAAGCGTTATGCACTAGCTAGTTATTATTCCTTGCCAAATGAACATTTCAATGATGCCCTTGACAAACTTGACAAACTTGAAGAATTGTAGTCACAACAATAGGAACAACAAAACTCCACCAAATGTAAGTTAAACGCATCAGGCCAGGCTATTGTTCAAGCTCAGTTTGTTTCTGCTATTACCTGCAATTAACAATGACATAAGCTTGAGTACTACTCACTCATATTAATTTTTAAAGCGAACTGAACATTAAAGATCTTTTATCATTTCTGCAAGTAAAATTCCTGTTGATCATGTCTCGTAGTTCCTTATCAGTCATCTTACTCCGAGCATAACCAAACACATTGAAATGCTACAACCAGAGAATCACATACAACCTCGCCTACATATACATTACAGACCTTTCTTAGCTACACAGTTTCTGACCCATTAATGAGATGCAGAACTCGTCAACGTCAACCCAAAGTTCAAGGAATCAAATATAGAGTAAATCCAAGCAAGAACATCACCATGTAACCGGTGGATTTTCCTGAAACAAATCAGAAACCAACCTACGTTACTCCATCAACAACAAACTGTAGTCACACCAATAGGAACAACAAAACTCCAACTCAAATGAGAATGATAAACAAGATTTAGGAATCAATTACCATTTGTCGATTTGTTAACCCATTCAAGCTCAGATTCACAATCTCATTTCCAGCTACATAACCAAATTTAAAACTTTAAAATCAAGATACAAGCTTTATCAGGAATTAATTACGACAATTGATACATTTAATTCTGATAAAAATCATTTAAAAAAAAAACAAATCATTGATCAGGAAATTAACCTTTAGTTCACAAGTAGAAAAAATCAGAACGGATCCAAGAAATCAAATATCCAACAAATCTCCAACAAATTAGAGGTACAGATCCAACTTCTTGTAGAACGAAACTCTTTGCTTATGGACATGACCCGAAAGAGCTTCACACAATGCAAACATAATTATAATGTGATAATAATGTAGCCATGAGTTAGTCCCGCTAACCTTCCATGCTTCTGAAGCAAAGATCTCCTGACGGATTGAATAGGATGAGCAATAAAGACAAGATCAACAGTCTGGTTCTTGAGTGCATCAAAAACCTCTTGAGGAGATTTTAGAAGCTGCGTGACCTTGTTTATTCTGTGAATCTGATAACAACACATGTAAAGGCAAACCCATAACTTAAAAATCAATCTAAATCAAGGATTTCAAAAACAAAAACTAAAATACTCAATCCCTAACTAAGTAGGATCAAATCTCGGTTACTAAAATTGAAAATGTAAACATACCCATGCTTTAAAACTCTAAGAAATCAACTAAGCAAATATACATATTGCTAGATCTAAAGAAAAAAAATACCATGAAAGATATATCATTCACAAATCTATCAAAATTGAAAACCAAAAAGGCAATAATTAATAAGGTTACGGTTTTATACCTGATTCTTCTATAAATCTTCTAGGTTTTGCACTTAAATCTTCTTATGCGAGTTTTAAAATCAAGTTTAAAAATCGACCTTCTAGGTTTCCAAATCAGAGAGTAAATATTCCATGTAATTAGGATTTTTTTATACCTAATCAAGAAAATCCTAATCAAATGGAATAAACATAGATCTGGTTCTGATAGAAATCTCTCAGAAGGGAAGAGAGATGGTTGTGCGAGTGAGTTGTGCGGTGGCTGAAGTTAGTAGAAGAGAATTTTTAGGGATAGAGATGAGTTAGCTGTGCGGTGGCTGAACTTAGAAGAAGAGAAGTTTTGTGCCGACTGTGTTGGGACTTTAGAGATAGTGATTTAGGTGTATTTATATGTGGTCATGGATGGCTGAGATCTTTAGGGATATCACTATGTTCATCTGTAGTAATACGGTGGTATACTCGATGGTTATTTTGGTAATTTTAATTTTCGTTTTACTACCCCAAATAAGGTTGGTTTAATTTTTACTAATTTTGTCTCACTTTTTACTAGTGAAACGACCCTCTTTGGTGGTTGTAGGACTAACCACCATTAACGGGGGTCATAGCTCGGGGTCGTAAAACAGCCAAAATCCACTAGTGACAAATGTGTCGAAGTCAGACAGAAAGTTGGTAATTGAAGCTAAGATACAAAGAAATTTATTCTTATGCAGTGGTTTAGTAGTAGGTGGAGCTTGTAAAGGAATCAGAAATACGGTTGATTCTAGTTCTTCAAGACCTGTATATATGTGTGTCTGGGACATATAAGTGAGAAGAAGCTAGATGAGGAGTTTGCGAAACTTGAAGTCTTGAACGTTGAGTTTATAGATAGAAGGGAGTTTGGCAAAATATTTTATTATACGAAAGGTATAATGGAGGTACGGCAGTAATGGATGTGCATTGCATTCGTTCGAATGTGTGAGGGAATACTTTAACCGAAAGTATTCAAGGATGGAGATTCTTTATTGATCTGTTGTATGACGACTTATCAAGGAGAGTGTGGTAGTACGCCATGATAGTTGGTAGAGTTGTAGAAGGGTAGTGCAAAGACTATGGTGATAGAAAACCCAGACTGATAATAATGTCACACGAGTTAGTTTGATTAACTGTGAGATTCATTGAGTTGAGTCTATGAAGAAGTATTATCAGTGTTCACGCATAGTATGGCACTTTGCAGTAATAATGATATCCCAAATGTGGAGAAGACACGGTGCATGTTATCTAAAGTATTTTTTGGGTAATGTTTGGTTGCTGAGCTGAAGTGGAAATGGCATGTCATCTCAATTACGGTTTACCAATAATGTTATCACCAAATTGAAGTCATCTGAAGAGGTGAGTGAGGTCTTTGTTTATCAGTAACAAAGAAACTTCAACTTGGGTGGAGGATTGGTAAAACGGGTATGTGAATTTATTTCACAAGTGATCCTATATTTTTAATTAGATATAGATCAGGTGGAGGTTCAAAGCGATGAACCTTGGCAACAACTGAAGAAATATTTCTTGGTGAACGAAGGAAGTTCCGTGACGTAAGGTCTCCACTGTAATTGGAGAAGTTAATTTGCAGCAGAAAGAATGTCAGTGGGTGTTCATGTGAAAGGAAGAAACTCTGAGTACGAGGCGTACGGCGTAAGAAGATTGATAGTCCAGGGTAATGCACAAGGAAGGTATTGCTTACAAGATTCTCTCCAGTGGTAAGAATACATAAATCCATACCTTGTGGACTATGGTGGTGGTCTATGATCATGTACAAGTCAGAAGACAACTCTTATATGGTACTCAATTATGGAGTGGGAAAATTCAGCTCAAATTAAGGTGTTGTTGCGATAAGGAAGAGTACGTATGCAAGGTAAAAGAATTATCGTAAAAGCGATTGTTCTTGGAATGATGAGCTTTAAGAAGAGTAAGACTCAAGGTGAGATATGATTATGAATAATCAAGACTCAAGGTGAGATGAACTCGGGTAAAGCAAGACTCATGGTAGAAATGGGCTCAAGATTTGCGCATAGTGACCATGATCTGTGGATTGATTATGTTTGATGTGTATTTGAAGTTGTGCCTTGATACATACAAGATGGTTGGTTTCTCGGAAGCTGACATGGTTATTTTAATACATTAACATTGATGGTTCTTTGGTATCTTTTACTTTTATACGTCGATGCCATGCTTAGTGCTGTAAGGAGCATGATCGGTATTGAGAAATTGGAGTCTCGATTGAGTATGAAGTTTAAGATGAAGAATCTGAGGTACCTAATGGGTATGGTAGATGAAGGTTTGGTGTACCAATAGGGTGGTGGTGAAGAACTGTCACAAGTAGGTAAGTATGTAGATTCCGATAATGGGGTGTTGTGGATTGTTTGAGATCTACTACCGGATATGTGTTTACATTGGCTCGTGGTTCAATAAGTTGAAGGTCGTCTTTACAATCAGTTGCAGATAATTTCTGAATTGATTGCAGTAAATGAGGCCATGAAGGAAGCTATTTTGGCTTAATGACTTGATTGGATAGTTTGGAGTCAAAGAAGATTGCATAGAAATGCATGGTGATAGGCAAAGTGCTACAGATTTGTCGAAGCATGGAGATTTTCGCGAAAGGATAAAGAAGATCAGATTTCGGTATCAGTTTGTGCGAGATATTGAAGATGGTGGAGAGTTTTTTGTATGAAAGATTCACATGAAGGGTAATCTTGCAGACAAGCTTACAAATGTGGTAACCAAAAGTAAGTTCAAACTTTGTTTGCACTTAATCTACAGTAAGGCATCGTAAGGTGCAAGGTGGTGGCGATGATGTCATGAAGCGAAGAACAACAAAGGTGGAGATTGTGTGAACTACGGTGTCGGTTTGATTCCTTGAAGAAAGGATACGTAGGCAGCTTTTGGCGCAACCAATTTCGGAAGATGAAGGTAATCTCATGTGGATCGTCTCATGCATAAAATGCATGATCCGAGGTGGAGAATTGTGGGATTAGGACGGTGGAGATATTCTAGGATCCTAAAATATTCTTAGGGAATTAAAGGTGTCCTAATTTAGGTCAATATCCATATTAATGTGGATTTCCTAGTTGAGAAAGGTTTCCTAATCCTAGGAGACTAATACTTGGGAATCAAGTTTATGACTCCTATATAAGGAGGTCTAGACTATGAGATTAGTCATGGTATCCACAATGGTATTCACAATAGAATTGTGAGGTACTCTTGACCTAACAGAGTCTAGATAATATGATCTACGCTAATCTCCTTCATCGAACCCTAGAGTTCAATCTCCGCTTGTTTTGATGCCAACTCTAACTTCACGCGATCAAAAATACCTTAATCATCGAGTACCTTTCAAGTCGACCCTACCGAGCCAACCATGGCTCTGATACCAATTGAAGGATCCAACGGACTGCCGGGCCTACTCCGGGCCCGACCACGATCTCTTAGTAGCCCTAGCTCTGATACCAATTGTTGGGAGTTTTCTGTACGGTCCGACTCTACTGCTTACTACTTATGATCTATTGACCACAAACACACTGAGGTGCCATATAGAGATATATCAAAGCAAACAAGCAAGGACAATTAACGAGTAAATAAACATACCACAAGACAAGATTTATAGTTGTTCGGCGAGCCTACTCCACTTGACGATGATGATCCTTTCCACTATAATGAAAATCTCCGAAGAAAAATTACAAGAACACCTTATGGCATTAGCCACCCTTGTCTCTCTATCCTTACAATGTCATGACTAGAAGACAACCTTGGCTACACAATTATCTTGCTATCCTAGCATCACAACCCAATTGCCGTGACTATTTACAACCCTTCAAGAATACAATCCGCACTCTTCTTGTCGTAACCATACGCTAGATACATGGAGACAATATTCATGATAGCCTCACCTTTCTCTCTTGAAACCCACAACTCCGTTGCGTTTACTTACCGCTCAAGAAGAAACCATAGACTCACCAAGAAACCTCTCACAAGATAATTACCACTCCAAGAGGTGGGATGATTCCATCACAATTCTATTGTGAATACCATTGTGGATACCATGACTAATCTCATAGTCTAAACCTCCTTATATGGGAGTCATAAACTTAATTCCCAAGTTTTAGTCTCCTAGGATTAGGAAACCTTTCTCAACTAGGAAATCCACCTTAATATGGATATTGACCTAAATTAGGACACCTTTAATTCTCTAAGAATATTCTAGAAGATCCTAGAATATCTCCACCGTCCTAATCTCACATGGTTGACATTGTTGGTGCTTGTGTTGTGCATACTTCCTTTGGAAAACTCTATGGTATCTGTTGATTTCAACGTTTCTTACTTTTCCGCTGCAAATATTCAGGTATGTATGTGTCCTCTAATTAGACTTACCTGAGTTACTACCATATTCTTGGAACTGAATTTTTGTTTCATTTTAGGAGATTAATCGGCACTTAGGGCAATATATATGGGCCGTTTGTAAGCATAAGCGGTTCTTAGAAGCACCAATAATCACCGATTGTTCTTGGTTTATTTCATAACAAATAAATGGTATCTAAAGGGTTATTTATTCACCGATTCTAAATGATTTTCAGATATGAATATGACTGCAACAATCGGTCGTTGATGGACCAATTAACGACCAATTATGTTAGTCGTTTTCCAGAACTGAAAAATGACAGCAACAATCGGTCGTTAATGGACCAATTAATGACCGATTATGTTAGTCGTTTTCCAGATATGAAAAACGTTAGCAAAAGTCGTTCGTTGATGGACCATTTAACGACCAATTATTTCAGTCGTTTTCAGTGAAACATAATCGGCTTATGTTAGTTATTGTATTCACCGATTTTTTTTGGCTAAGGGGTTTTATGATTTTTTTTCTTCAAAATGTCCCTATTTTAACTTATTCAATGGGGCCAAATTCTCCCTCATGGGACCAAATTTAGCCAGGTTGCTTAACGTTCTCAACTTCTCATACACATGTTCAGTAAACTGATTTTATTCTACAAAAAACTAGTTAAATCCAGATTTCCTCCCGCCAACCTTTAAAACCCCATTGGAAACAGGCGTTCTCTCCCGCCTACGTGGCACCACTATTTACGTTCTAAATCTCTCCTTGCAAACATCCTTATCAAGAGTTTTCTCGTTTTTTAGGTTCGAGCTGCAGCTCTTCCCCTTAGTTGTACAATACTTTCCTTTTCATATTTATTCATATTTTCTTTAACGAGCAAAACAAACTAATTAACGGTTTTTTAATGAGTTAATTTTTGTGCAAAGCCCTTATAATTTTTTCCTCACGTAATGATGGATTAAGAAAAATGAGTCTCGTTTACTATGCCGAAATTGTTATAAACGTATATTGTACGGGTAATATCTATGGTAAATGTGGATTTAACATTTATTTACTTAGATGCCCTCGTGTCTAACTTTATATAAATAGAGGCTTAATTCTCCTGTTTACACACATAATAATGAGAACTCTAGGAAGTATTGGCAAGTGTTTATTGGTTAAGTGGCATTGTAGATATTCTAAGGAGGAGAGTGCATTATGGAGACAAGTGATTTGTGAGAAGACTAACTCAGGATCAGGATTCTTGGTGCAGCTGCAGAGTGATGATATTCTCAGGAGAAGTATTTGGCAAGTGATTGAGAAAGTAAAAGAGGATTTTTATGATTATGTGACCATTCAACTTCAAAATGGCTTGTTAGTCAGATTTTGGCATGACTGGTGGTTAGGAAAATCTTCACTATCTAGTAAGTATCATAGGTTACATAAGACCAGTACTCAGCAACGGGCAATATGGGTGAGCTTTGTACTGCGGGTTGGAATTTCATGTTCAGAAGGACTTTGAATCTTGCTGAAAGTACAAACTTGTTGGAGTTAGAATATAAACCAAAGGAGGTGCAGTTGCACGGGGTTGATCATGACAGTCTGCTGAGTGACTTCACTGCAAAAAAAAAAAAAAAAAAAAAAATGTATGACAAGATGACTGAACACTTTACAGATTGTAACTTTGTGAACTTGTTGGGTGGTAAACAGATTCCACACCAAAAGTCTCCTTCATCATTTGGTCTACTTTACATAATTACATCCCTACCAGGTCTATGTTGCAGTATAGGAGAATGAAGCTACCTACAAATCTTTGTGCAATATGTGCAGGAGTGACTTGGAGACTGCTGACCATTTTTTCCTTCACTGTGAATGGGCTCCAAATCTTTGGGACTACTTCTTACAGGCTTGGAAGATGAAATTGGTTTTACCAACATCAGTTGAAGAATATTTGAGAAGCTGAAGAGTAACAAGATTTAGCAGCAGAGTGTTCTTTATTTGGTCTTTTATGCCATATATAATCTATCAGATTTGGAAAGAAAAGAGCTTTAGGGTTCATTGAGGCATTGCTACTTCAAAGGACAACATGATAGTAGCAGTGAAGATGAATTTACAGTTGTGGTGTAGTCAGGCTAAAGCTTTTGAGGGCTACTCTTCATCTCAGATCCTTTTCTATTGGGAGAATATAGTTAGTCTCTAGTGTCTTTTGTTTTGCCGTGGCTTGGTCTTGAGACCATTGTAAATACACTTTTTACATATTTTTTTCCTCTTCAATATATACTTCCTTATTCTAAAAAAAAAAAAAAGAGAATTCTTCTCCCTCCCCTTCTCTATTTTTTTGTCTCTCTTTCTGTTTATACTAAAAATTATTATTTTTATTAGTATTATAGAAACGAAGAGGCGTTGTTAGTGATTTTAAAGAATGTTGATATTATTTTCAGCACGTAGCGTTGCTGCTTTTTCATAGGATGTTGTCATTAATGGGATTCGCAGCCAAGAGCCATAGTGTTTGCTTCTTCTTTTTTCACCTCTTGACTTAGCTGAATTCTAATCAGAGGGCCAAAATAGCAACACCATAGTGCTTTCTCTAATGGATGTTAAATAAAAAATATTTTGGATTAACAAACTAGAAACCCAGAATTAAAGAAAAGATATTTACGAACTATTGGAACAATTGTTGAATTATATATGCCTTCAAAAACAACTAAAATCAAACACCAAACGAAGGTGATGGCTGAGTCACGACCAAGTCGCTCTCCTTATGACGTTTCGTGGCTCTGTAATAAGTTTTGTGCCCATGATTAAACAACCGAGTTACAACTCCTTCACAATCACTCTTGCACGTTGAGAAGTGTGATACTTCCACACTTCTATTCCTGCTCAAAAACACAATTATAGAAAACAAAGGACGATCACACACTTGTTTCCTTTCTCAAAAGTTATTTTCTATTAAACTCAAAAAATGAAAAAATGTCCAAAAGTCTCTCATCGTTTTCCAACCAAAAATCTGAGTTTTTTAGTCAGGACATTTCAGTAAGTTTTATAAGAGTTTATCATGTTATAATTAACACAATTAGCACACATTTAGATGAAACAGTCAAAACATTTTTTATTTTATTTTTTTGGTATTTGAACTGTAAAACAAAAACAGGCACAATAAAAGGACTAATATGCTGCAGAAATAATAACATCAATTTTTTTTTATCGGTAAAGAGATTATATTGATCAAAAACATAGGGTATAAAAGGATTGTACCACCCTAGCCACACAAGTTACAAAGGGAAGAAACCAAAAAAAAAAAACAAAAAAAAAACTAGAAGGTAACATGCTGCCAACTAGATATACATTGGATCAAAGTACATGGTTGGCCAGTTAACTAAGACTTTTTAGTAAGCTGGAGTTTCAAATTCCTTAAAAACCAGACACTAGGTATACAATGTATATTTTGCTTTATTTTGTACTGCTACCTCATTGACGTGCTTATTGCCATGAACCCTTGCGTTCTTTTCTAACCAGATACTCCAACATATTACCACAGTGACCATGTTCCAGATTATTCGCTGCTTCTTATCCGAATGTTTCAAACACCATGAGTTCAGCATTGTCTCCAAATCCCCAGGCATAGTGAAGTTTCGGTTCAGTTTCTTGAGAAATTATTCCCACACCTTTGTTGCAAAAGAGCAATGAAGAAATAGATGACTTGGTGTTTCTTGTTCATCACAAAACAGACAGTTCTCCGGTACATGAATGCCTCTTCTTCTTAACATGTCTCTCGTCTGCGAATTTCTGTGAAGATTTGACCAAAGAAAGAACCCTATTTTTGGAGGCAGTTTTTGTTTCCAGAACTCAAAAAACTGATTAAACTGCTCACCAGCTGCTGGTTTTGTCATCTCTTCATAAGTAGCTTTGACTGAAAATTCACCCTTTCTTTGAAATTGCCCAGCTTATACCATCTTCTTTACTGTTGTCTAGCACGATATTTTGTAGATAAAGAAGCAAGTCTTGTAGCTCAGCTCTTGCTGCTAGATTCATTCTTTTTGGGAAAGCTAACTTCCAGTTTATATTGGCTTCATCATAAACCTCAGCCATATTCATGTCCTTGCTTCTTGATAAGTTAAAAATAGTTGGATAATTTGATTATATTTAAATCTCAAATAACCGGTTATCAGTCCAGAATCTAACCTCCCTGTCATTACCAATCTTGAATTTGTTGTGCTTCTTGAAGATATTATGTTGTTTCATAATTCTTCTCCAAATAGAAGTACCGAAAGTAATTTTTGGTTGATTTGAGCTCCAGTTATTTGAATCCGCACCACACTTCTCCACAATTATTTCCCTCCATAAAGCATCTTTTTCTGTAGCAAATCTCCACAATCATTTGCTAAGTAGTGCTTTGTTCAATTTTCCTATAAACTTTACTCCTAACCCTCCAAACTTCTTCTTTCTGCACAGTTTACGCCACTTAACAAGATGCATATTCTTTCTTCTTTTATTGTCATACCATAAGAAACTTTTCATCAGTTTTTCAAACTTCTATGCCACATAATCAGACATTTCATAGAGGGACATGTAGTAAACCGGAAGAGATAACAACAATTACATTTGAAATATTAGTGCTAGTCCAAATAGACCGGACGTTATGAGTGATAGCATGAGCTGCAAGTAGATGAACACCATTATTTGCGCTTTTAGGTACAAAGTGAATGATGTTGCTAGGAATGTCTTCGCGCAGTCTTTTAATGTCAAGACAATAAAACAAAATAAAACTCTTTTTTTAATGAAAACTTTATGTGCATTAAAAATATATAATGAGAATAATAAATGGAAAGTAAATTTTTTTAAAACATATATTTCCAACACGAACTAGATATCCAACAGCAAGATAAAGGGAAGGATTGAATATAGTAGCATTGGTACGACTTCCATCATAACTAAAGCGTCGCGCATCCACAAACGTATACAAGTACATATTAGAATAGCGAACCAAATTAAGTTTTAATTCTCTGCTTTTGTATGCGATATGGTTAAGACTCTGCGCCGATATTCTCCGAGGGCCATTAATGGGAAAATACTTCGATATGATGCATAATGTATCAT
>JAJJMA010188183.1:0-11508 GCA_023529015.1 Papaver nudicaule | reverse complement strand
ATGGATTACAGTGTTAATTTTGTCCTTTGAGCAGGAAATGATTAATTAAATCAGATGGCTCTTATCCACAAGTAATTTCCCATTTTCCCGTTATCTTCTTTTTGTTAGGAAAAAATTATTAAATAATAATTAAACGTAAATATTGTGTTTCTCACTAATGAGAATGTTTAACAAAAATCACACTTAAATGTACTCATTTTAGGAAGAACTGTAGATTTTTTGTAAACGCAATAATACATCCTTAAAATATTAGCTTCGCATCTTGTATCGTTTGGGCTCTATGAAAAATATAAGAGAAACAAGCATTGAGGTCCCTTTATTAATATAGAAACTACATAACAATTCCACCTTTTAACATAATTAAAAATATAGCCTTTGTAACGATTTTACCGTTACCCCGGAGTTAAGTCAGAGTTAACTGTCGTTGGTCCCACCAGTAATGTTAAAATAACTACTTTAAATAAGCATATTAACCTTAACTGGAGTATTTTACGTAAATGTCCTCAGGTTAACGGGAAGATCTGCGCAGATTGGTTTTCGAGGATAATCTCAACGGCTAGAGTGGAAGATAAGGTTGCAGTCACATCGCACGCGGGTGTACAGGCTTAGATCTAATATCTCCAGGATTAATCAACGGTTCAGAGTATCCTATATGTTGTTCGTGCCATACACACGTGGGTATATTTGATAAAACTTGAATGAGAAACCCTAATTTTCATAATCCTTTCCTTTTTCTCAGCGCAACTACAATTTTTTTTCACTCTCATGTAATATCAGACGGCCATGTGATAACAAAATCCAAGATAAAGCTCCCCTTTTCTTCTCCCAGTTCTCTAAGCTCAATTTCAAACCCAAGTTTTTATGTTCGGCTGCAAATATTCATTCAGATGAAGAAGAAGATGATCAAAAAGTAATACAATGGTGAAGATGATCCGTAGAAAGTGAGTATCTCAAACCGTATTTTGATTTTCGCATGTTTTTGTTGTTGAAATCATTAAATTTGTTTTTGGGTTTTGCCCTAACTTTGCCCTAAATGAATCAATAGATTTGGGGGTTAGTTTTTTTCCTGAGTTTGTTGTTGTTAAATAGAGAATCTAATTTCTCGCGATTTGATTTAACTTATGCAGGATGACGAACATTAGTGGTTATGTTGATAATCATCCTGTTGGTTTGAAGATTCCGCCTGCATCTATTGATTCATTGATATCAACGATAAAAGAATAAAAATGATATCCAGACGGTAAAGGTACTGGTTGTGGAAGAAGAGCTCAAGTTTCTCAAATAAGTTTTGGTATTGAAATCGATTGTGTTTATAAGGTTTTTGATGTATGTTGATGATGATCTTAGTATGATAGTATAATTACTGTTGTGATTTACTTGATATCAGAAACCCTAATTTTGTTTTTTTTAAACCCTAATTTCAGTAATTTGAGGGTTTTTGACTATGTTGACTTTGAATGATTATAATGAATGAACTGAATGAATTAATTTCAGCTTTGTATGTGAATGATTATACTGCAGGGACGGAGCTGTGACAATGCTAAGAAATTAATAGTGAATATACATCTCTGTCTCAAGTTTCAAGCAAACAAAGTGTTTGCAGAAATGACTGAACCAGGGTTCAGTTCGGGGGATCAGGGTTCAGTTCAGGTGGTGGTTATGCGGTTTCAGGGTTCAGTTCAGGTGGTGGTTGTGGGGTTTCAGGGTTCATTTCAGGGTGCAGGCAGGGTTCAAGGTTAAGTTCAGGGTGGTTGTTTCAGGGTTTGGGTGGGGGTTTCAGTTTAGGGTTGAGGGTTTCTATTCAGGGTTAACTGTTAAGATTGAAAGGGTAAGTTAGTAAGATTTAGGGGCATTTTTATTGCTGATGTGGCACTGTTATTTGCCTTAGAGAATTTCGGATGTAAAATCTAAGGGAAGGGATATATGGCTAATTCTGTTAAAAGGTGAGATGTATTTGTAATTATGCATTATGAGAGGGACATATCATCAAAAAAACCCAAAATATCAAGACAAAATTGTGAGGTAATGCATGTAATTTTAACATTATGAGTGGATCCCTTTAAACTGTAAAAGGGGATTATTCTCCCAAAACAAAGACTAACAATCTACTCTTGCTTCCTTAGCTAAAGTATCAAGTGCCTCTTTGGTGTCTCTCAGAACCTGAGCACTAGCTCTAAAAACCTTTTAACAACTCTAAGCTTGAACAATTCCATTATTTGCCCACTTGACATTTCCTAAACTACCATTTAAGCTTTAACCACATTAAGAGAATCTCCCTCTACATGTAGATAATGCACCTGACATAGCTGATCCCAGAGTATTGCTTTGTGTGCGGCCATCGCTTCTGCTTGCTTTTCATTTTCTGATATTACCGGAATGTAATTTTCTCCCTCAAAAGCACCTCTATCAGAAAACATGATCATTCTAGTTCCCATATATGTACTCTTTTAGTAGTTTTAACAGAAGAAGCATCAAAATTTATTTTCATAAATCCTTAATGTGGAAGTTTTCATTGTTAGTATTTTTGTTTTTGGTGATCCTTACATTGAGATGGCCATCAATGAAGTGAAGCACATGGTATTTAAATGAGGCTTAATCCCAAGGTGGTTGAAATTCATCAACATGGTATTTGAACGAGGCTTATGGATGTCTGCTTTCAAATGGACCAGCAATGTTTGAAGGCAACATGGAGGTTATTTGTTGGGTGGAAGTAATTAATTTGTGCTATCTACTGTATATTTGTATATAGGTATGGGTTTGGGAGTTTTTTGGTTGATTTTGAGGTCTCTACCGGCACGTTCAGTGTGACTCTACAATGGTGGTGGCAGAGGATCTAATTCAAACATTTAACTGGTGATGTTCGTCTTTTGGTTACAGTTGGTCCTTTGTTTGGAAAAGGAGAGCACACACTAGTTCTTTGGGTCTGTGATATGCATTCCTCAGAATTCCTCTGGGATCAGCTGGCTTTCTTGCATTGACATTCTTGTCATTGTTTTTGATTGCATTACAACATTTGTTTTTTTTTTGTGTTGTCCTCTATGCTTGTTACTTGAAGGAATTATTTTTTATATTGAAGACCCTTACAGAAGAAAAAACTCTGAGTTGACCCGCGTTGACCTGAGTCAAGGGCGATTTCCCTTTTGGGTTTCTTATTTTCTGTACCTTAATCTCTTTCAAAATTCGTTCCAACAATCATTTCCAGGTGAATAATCTTCATTATTCGTATCATACTAATCATTTCATTCTATGATTGGTGTTTTTTCACTTGATTAGTTGTTATTTTTAGATGATTTCTTCAATTTTTCAAGAGTCTCAAAATTTCGATTTAGGGTTTCTGGATTTCTTTTAAGATGATTTCAAAATTTGATATATCCTCATTACCAAATACATCTATGAAGGGAGATTTTCTTTCTATTGTTCTCCCTGATGTTATGATGGATATAGATGAACGGTAATTTAGTTTGATTGGAAGATTAGATCTTCAGAAATTGAGTTTTGCTGATGCAATTATTTCTTTAGAAAACCAATGGGTTGATCTGTCTGGTAAGGTTGATTTCATCCCATTAGGGAAAAGTTTCTTCATAATACAACTTTTTAATCAAGCCCATAAGCAATATGTCTGGAAAAGCAAGGTTTGGGCGGAGAGGATCAATATCTCAGGATAAGGGAATGGAGTCCTAATTTTAGATCTGATACTCAGAAGATTTCAAATTTGGTTTTGTGGGTGAGATTTCCTGGATTAAGTATTGAATACTGGAAGGAAGAAATCATCCTATCTTTGGGGAAATCAGTGGGTAATCCTATTAAGGTGGATGAAAATACTTTGAAGAGAAAGTTTGGATACTATGCTAGTGTCCTGGTGGAAGTGGATTTTGCTACAGAAGTTCCTGACAAAATTTGGATTGAATCAAAATTTGGTGGTTTTTTTCAGACTATTGAGATCCCAAGGTGTCCCAAATTTTGTTCTTGCTGCAAGATTTTTGGTCAAAATGATGGTGAATGCACAAGTAAAGATAAGAATGTTCAAGAAATCTTTAGTACTTCTGATGGCTTTCAACAAGTGAAGAAAAGAAATAGAAAGAAGAATACTAAGAAGGAGATGTACATTCCCAATGTGAATAAACCAAATGACCTACAGAATATTTCTGAAGTTGAAGAGGATGCTGTTTTTCTAGATTCTGCCAATGGTTTTGGTGAAAATAGTGGAATTGTTAAAGAGATCATTATCACCTGGTTTGCCTGGAGGTAATACTGTCTCTCACATTTCCTTCAATACTTTTGATGATTTACAAACTTTTGATGAGAATGAAAATCTTTCAAGTGATGAAGAGGGTGAATTCAAAGAAATTAGTAATGCTGCTTTATTGGAGATTGCTGCTAGTCCTCAGCCTCTTAAAATTTTAGATGAGGTAAACAAGAAAAATTTGGTTGAGAAGAAAAAGCCACCTCTGAAAGTTGCTAAACCAATTTCAGCACCTGTTACAAGGCTAGCAACTAATAAAATTTCAAGACCTATTTTTATGAAGGGGAAGTCCACACTCCCCAAAAACCACCTTTAAAATGAGAATTATATTTTAGAATGTCAGGGGCTTAAAAAGAAGTAGAGCCCATGACAAATTAAGATCTTTAGTAATAAAACACAACCCATTATTAGTTTGTATAGCTGAACCTAGCTAAAATAAGGGTAAATTCTTCTGCATATGGTAATATAAGATTGCCAGGAATGCATAATAAAGTTATTCACAATTCTGTGAATGGTAATAAATGTAATATTTGGATTTTTTGGAATAGATCTATTGCTACTCCAACTGTTGTTTCTTGTACAGATCAAAGTATCACAGTTGAAGTGGGTGATGTTTTGGTAACTGTTGTTCATGCAAACTCTCATATGGTTCCAAGAAGACAACTATGGGAAGATCTTTGTGATACCAGTAATCTAAATAAACCATGGGTTGTGGTGGGTGATTTCAACTATGTGTTATCTATACATGAAAAGAAAGGAGGAAGATCCCCTCTAACTTCAGCTATGAGAGAATTTAGAGAATGTGTTGATTATTGTGGCTTACTTCAGGCAAACAACAGTGGGTTAACATTCTCATGGTCAAATGGAAGGTGTGGAAGGAAAAGAATACTCTGTAATCTTGACAGAGCATTGTATAATTCTAAATGGTTACAGAGATTTGAAGGTTGGAACTATAATGTAGGAATTAGAGCTATATCTTATCATGGTCCTCTTATTTATTTAGACAGAATCATCCCAAGAGCTTATAATATACCATTCAGGTTTCAGAAGATGTGGATTACACAACCAGAGTTAATACAGTTGGTTATGGATGTTTGGAAGGAAGATGTGTTTGGGAATCCTATCTATACTTTTATGCAGAACTGAAAATCTTAAAAGCAGTATTGAAGAAATGGAATTGGGAGGTGTTTGGTGATGTTAATGTGAAACTTAAAGAAGCTGAGGAAAAAGTGATTGAAGCTGCTACTCTCTGTGATGCTGACCCTTCAAACATGGTTTTACTTGATATTTTGGTTACTGCTAATGGAAAATATGAAGTGATTGCTCAACAATATCATACTTTTCTTAGCCAAAAATCAAGAGTGAAACTGGATTCAACATGGAGATGCAAATACTCAGTTTTTTCATACAACCATTAAAATCAGACAAGCAAAAAATTCTATTGCTGAGTTAGAGGATATGAATGGTTCTATTATTTCTTCTCAACAAGGTATTTCTGACATTCTGGTTGACCATTTCAGTACAAAATTTCAGCATCAACAAGTAATAGTACAGGACGAGTTGTTTGATGTTGTAACAAATGTAATAAATGATGAAGATAATAGCATGTTAGAGATGACACCATCAGAGGAAGAAATAAAAGCTGCGGTTTTTGATTTAAATGATGGATTTTCAGGTATCTTTTACAGAGAATGCTGGGATATCATTAAGGGAGATTTAATTGCTGCTATTCAATTTTGTTGGGATTCTCAAGTTGTTCCTAGTGGGTTGAATTCAAACTTTCTAACTCTGATTCCTAAATGCAAAGGTGCTAAGAAAGCTTCGCAGTTTAGACCAATTGGACTAAGTAACTTCAGTTTTAAGGTCATCACAAAGATAATTACTACAAGATTAGGAAGCTTGTTACATAAAGTTGTATCTCCACAATAATATTGTTCTTTTATTAAGGGAAGATGCATCCATGATCAGGTTGTGCTGACTTCAGAGATGGTAAATGAGATGTCAACCAAAAGAAGAGGAGGTAATGTTGGCTTAAAACTGGACATTTCCCAGGCCTATGATATACTAAGTTGACATTTTTTATGTGAAGCTTTAAGGAAATATGGCTTTTCAACCAAATTTCGAAACTGGATTCATGTTCTGCTACATACTTCAAAGATATCTATCATGGTTAATGGTGGCCCTGTAGGCTGTTTTGGTGTTGGTAGGGGGATTAAACAGGGTGGTCCTTTATCACCAATACTTTTTGTTATTGCAGAGGATGTTCTCAGTAGGAAATTACAACAGATGATTCAACAAGGTAGTATTCAGCCTATGGTGATAAGAAATGGAATTCATCCTTCACATATGTTTTTTGCAGATGATATATTCATATTCTGTAATGAGGGGAAAAAGAGCATATTAAAACTTAAGGAGATTTTGACTATGTATCAGAGTGCATCTGGGCAAATTATTAATGTTGCCAAGAGTAAATTAATGTTTTGTTGAGGGAACCTCTGAAGCCAGGAAAGTACTCATTTCTGAGATTATGATGATGGACATTGCTCAGTTCCCTGACAAATACTTGGGAATTATGCTTTTTAAAGGAAAGGTAAAATCTGAACACATTTGGTCTTTTGTTGAGTTACTTCAAAAAAGACTTGCTTCTTGGGTGGGCAGATTGCTTTCATTTCAAGCTAGAATTACACTTGTTCAATCAGTTTTGTGCAGTATACCATTATATAATATGTCAATTTATAAATGGTCTACAAAGGTGATTTCTACTTGTGAAAATATTGTGAAAAATTTCCTATGGTCAGGCAATGCTGAAGAAAGAAAACTCATTACAGTAGCATGGGATAAAATATGTGCTCCTAAGTGTGTGGGTGGTCTTGGCATCAGGAAATTTGAAGACATTAACAAAGCATTGCTTCTTAAATTGCTTTGGAGAATAGAAAATTCTGAAGATGAGTGGGCTAAGTTGTTCAAAGCTAAATACAAAGACAGAAATGGCCAATGGATCTCCTACTACAAACAATCTTCTATTTGGTCTGGTATTAAATGGGTGTTACAAGATTTCCATGAAAATGTCAGATGGATAGTTGGAACTGGAGAGAGCATCTCAGTATGGAACGATAATTGGATACATGAAGGAAATATAGAAAAAGCTTTCCCTGGAGATCCTTACATAGCTCAACACACTAATATGAGAGTTAGTGATTTAATCCAAGAAGGTCAGTGGCAAATCCCCTCTTCTATGTTAAAATTCTTCCCTGCTACCGATTTACCTGCAATTCATGATGGTAAAGACTTAATGGTGTGGACTGGTGACCAAAAAGGGAAATTTTCAGTAGCTACTGCATTGAATATAGTAAGAACATCATTCCCCGAGCTGAAGATATATAAGAAGATATGGAAAAACTGCGTGCATCCTTCCACAAAAGCTAATGTGTGGAAAATTGTAAGGAAAGCTTGTGCAACTGAGGAAAACCTTAAGAATTAATAGAGGATTCTCTTTTGCTTCAAGGTGTTACCTCTGTCATGCTGATCAGGATGCAATGGATCATATGATATGGAATTGTTCTTTTAGTAATAATATCTGGTCATGGATAACAGGTAATTTGGGTTTAACATGCCTGTTTCTTTTGAGGGTGTATTAGCTTGCTGCAAAGGTAAAAGCCCTGCAGTACAAAACATTTGGTCAGCAATCTATTCACAAAATACTTCATAGGATACAGGAATGTGAAATTAGAATAAAAGGCTACATGTGGTGCACTGACTATGACAGAACCATTTTCAGAAGATTTGGTTTCCAGTTTAGAAATGTTATGAACAGAGAACCAATTGCATGTTTCTTCAAGCTGCCACAAGAGGGGATTCCTCTGCTTTGTTGTGATGGAGCTTCCAAAGGTAATCCAGGTAATGCTGGTTATGGGTTTTTGGACATGAACCATATGTGGAGAGTTCTTAGTTGCTGAATCTGGTGGACTTGGAATTGCAACTAACTTTATTGCAGAGGTAATGGCTGTCATCAAAGCCATTGAATGGGCTGTGAAAAAACATCATCCCAAAGTTATTTTGCAGTCTCAGCAGGAGAACATTTTAAGGCCTTTTTGGATGTCTAACTTGTTACCAGATTTCCATTGGTATTAATATGCCCAGCATGTTACCAGACTTCCATCTAATTTTTGTAATTCCCAGTCTTGTGATTGATAAAATTATAGATTCGTCGTAGGAAAAAAAAAAGCCTTTCAATGGAGAGATAGTTAACGCAATAAAGCCCAAACAAATAACCCAAAAAAACGAAGCTTAAAAGACCCATTACAACCTAAGTGTTTGTTTCAGATACCAGATAGCCCAAAAAAAAGCCTTCGGAGATGAAGATGAAACCGTAACTATAACTTCTTGGCAAATTTGCCGCCGCCGAACAGTAGTTGCACCACCACTGTTATCATCGCGTAATGGACTTCACCAGTCAGAGATGGATCGCTGGAAAAATGTTTTTGCCGATTCCAGCAGCTTGTTTTGTCATGATTTTCATTGATTCTCACGAAGATTTGATTTCAAATAGAGTGAACCATGAGTGGAAATCAATGGAAAACTGGTTCACTGTAAGTACTCAAAATTTGATTTCAATTAGGCTAATCTTTTCGGGGGCTTTTTTCATTATTGATCAATCCAGTTGTTAATTGATTGTGTGTAGAAGAATTTGGATATTTTTCAAGATTTTTTTCATTGAATTTGGTTCTTTGGAATTTTCTTAATCTATCTTAGGTTCTTCTTATGGTAGACAGCTTGTAATTTTAGTAGCTACGAAGGAGTGCAAACAAATGGAGGAAGGTTTCTCAGTTCTGACACAAAATCTAGCAGTATGACCTTGAACGTGGTACATAATTGCCTAAGATTTTCATAGATATATTGAACCCAAACCTTGACATCTCTATAGATTGTAAAATGACCCGGGAAAAATGGGTATCTCAAGTTCATGGTAACTAGGACTCTAGCTATCTCTTGAGAGAGATCTATGAATAAAACCTTGCCGACTTTTCTAAGTGCAGCAGACAAAAAGTTAACATTGCGAGAGTTTGGAGGAAGATTATGAAGTTGTATAAAGCAAGCTGCAGGGTTAGTATAAAACTTCATCCAATCCTCAACTAAAGCATTATACTCACCAAGAGTCCACGTAGAGTAAACCATGACAGTATGTTTATCTTGCAGGGAGTGAAAAGATACTTTAAGAATTCCTTTAGTTCCACCATCCTGAATGGAAGCAACCCTAATAGGTAACCAGAAAGTTTTGAGTCTATTTTTGATGGCAGTATAAGTTGTAGCATTGCCTAAAACTTTAACTGCAATAATTGGTAATTCTGGCAAATCAGGGGGAATAGGTAATGAAAGTGAAGAACTCATGGAGAAGCTAAAGGGGTAATGTAACAGTTGAGTTAACGACGAAGATGAAGAAAGCCAGAGTTCAAATCTAATAGCAGGTAGAAGATGGTGGCAATAAGAACAAGGTGCATGGGTTATTAAATAAGTGGAAGAAGCAAAACAAATTAAGAGAAACCATCTTGTGAACATCGAAAGTGGTGGCTGAGTGGTAATGATTCCAGTTACCTTGAAGCTAAGGAATTAGATGCATATTTGTCTCGATGAAGATTTTGTCAGCAAGAATTCCGGATAGTTGGTGATCGAAGTAGAATTGGGGATAAAAACCAAAGAGGATTAAGAAAACCCCAAAACAGAAGCAAAGCACCAAGTGTAATAAAGAGGCCATGCAATCAGAAGAAAATCACCAGCAAACCAAGAAGAAACCCTAACCAAATATAAAACTGAGGCATGCAAGGAATAGGAGGAAGAAACAAGAAAATATAGGGACAAAAAACAGGGAACAACACGAGCTACCTAGCTATGGAAAAGCATGATTACTACGTAGAGTAGGTTGGAATGAAGAAGAAATCCAAGAAGAAGGTCTGAGAACATTGTGAAGTTGCAGAATTTTAAAGAATCGGATAGATCTGGGTTGACTCATTAGTCGCCCGATTCACAGAGACCCTCCCTTTCTCTCACTTCCTACATCAAACACAACTTCCTTTCTCTCTTTTATTATGTTTTCTTTCTATAATTATTTTCTCTTAATTTTTGGATTTATTATCTTCTTATCAGGTTCTCTTTTCTAGAGCCGATATAGGGTACCACTTCAATTTCTCTTGTTTTTGAGATTTCGTAACAAATTCATCAAATAAAGAATAACAAATAGCACTTGAAATGAGAAAGCCGAAGAAGTTGAATAGAAGAACACGATTAATAAAAAGGGGTACCACTTCTTTCGGAGCGGGCACCATCTCGAATAAGACAAAACAATTTCAAATTATCTCAGCCATTGAATCATCATATGGTATCCGCCCCTACTAATTCTGGTCCCCTTTATCAATCTTGTGAAAATATGAAAATGAAGTGATTTTTTTTTTTTTTTTTGAAAATAAAGGAAAAACAAATAATTTATTAGGGAAACAGCCATTGGAAATAGAGCAGTTAGAATATTAACGTTGTACGACCAAACTTTTGTCATACGTCATAGTTTATGCCGAGCTCGGCTAATGTTCGGTCGAACCCGGTAGAAGTTAAGTATTTTATTCCATTTTACCATAATGACAAACACCATTTACCCATCCACCTTGCCTGATAATCCAAAAAAGAATCCATACTATTGCCCTCAGCTCAGATTAATACTAGTAAAAGAAATCATGGATAGACTCATGGAACAAATTTCTCCAAGTAAAATTGCATAGTAGGTGGTTAAAGAAAAATTTCCCTGCAGTAAATGTTTTTGAGTCAGTCGGTAAAAAAGCCAGATGTAAAGGGAGTGTAACCTAAGATCTGCCCAGGTTACATTTATCAGTGAGCTGAGCAGAGCTCTTTCCAAATCCCTAGTTTTGTTTCTTGGAATTCATGAAATGGAATTTTGATCTATCATGGGAACCCTTTCAAATACTCTTTGTTTCTCATCATGCAATGGATTGATTTCCTCTCAACAAAGCAGCAGAAGAAGATTAAAATCTTCTTTCTACTTTGATATGTTCATCCAGTCATGGATGAATCAATGGAGAACTGGTTCACTGTAAGTACTCAAAATTTCATTTCAATTAGATTAATCTTTTCAAGGGTTTTTTTCATTAGAACCATAGGATGTTTCTTTTTGTAATCAGTTTTAGGTTTTTCTTATGTTGCTAAGAAGGAAGAAGAAAACAAATTGACCCACCACAAATCATCTTGATATTACCTAGAGA
>JAJJMA010188140.1:0-11482 GCA_023529015.1 Papaver nudicaule | reverse complement strand
TGCACTGGGAAAAAAGACCGAAAATTAACTACCAGGGATGTATGTGGATCCGTGGTCAAACGGTCTAACAGTACACGTCCAATAATGTACTAACTTGAGTTGAGGCATATGAAGAGAATAACCTGCGATGTACAATTATAGAGCCTGGATCACGGGGTATCTGATGTATCAATTTCAAAATCTCACGAACTGGAAGGGTGCTATAGGGTACTCCAAAATCAGGCCACTCAGGACATGGATAACAGAATGCGGTGGCTCCTCTGACTTTACAATTGAAAAAAAACAATCAGAGAAAAGAAGAGAACGATCTACACATTAAATGCTTAACCGACCCAATAGCGCATATAAATGACAAATGAAAGGGCCAGAATGGGCACGCTCCATCCACCACCTACCAAATTGTACAAGGGAATTTACCTTGCCTCAACTGCAGCACTTACTGACTTTTGGTTAGTAGTGATGACAATTGCTTCTGATACTCATTTTGGGAGTAATAGCTTTATACTGTTGTCGGTAAGGGTCAGGAATAGTCAAGTTCGAGCCTCCCGGCCGGCTTGCAGTAAGTAAAATAAAATTGTAATCATTACGAATGCCATTTAAGCGAAGCCAATACCATTAAAACAATGTAAATACAACCCAGCATACATGAAATGAATCATTTCAAACAAACAAATCATACCAAATGCAAACACAAGCACACACAGAACTCGGCCATTTACTCGCTAATGGGCCCAATCCCCGGCTTCGCGAGTAACCCAGACGAGTTTGCCGAATTCGACGACTACTTTCATTTCAATCCATTCAGTCACAGCAGGATTTTCTCTTGCTAAAGCTTGGAGTCAGATGTTAGATCCTCCAACTCATCAATTATGGCATCATAGCAAAAACGGAGTTGTTCCTGGTTAAACAATAGAGAATTAGCAAAATTTAGCGAAGAAACACAAACAAATGCAAATCTCGTAGACAAAATGATCATTTTGTTTCCAACACTTCCTATTTGACAAGTCTGAAATTCTTCAAACATTCTAGTGTCAAATCTCATAGTACATAAGATTGCAAGATTCCTATGTTTTCACATGAGCAAAATGAATGACCATATACCCTTTTAGTAAATCTGTAACTACTTCTCGTCACATTTTACTGGCAACTTTAACAAACAAGATGTAAATATCAAATTTTCGAACTCAAAAGGTGAAATCTAAGAAGATACCATTGTTTGCACCATTCCGACCCGCTGGGATCTAAAGATGCTGACAGTATCATCAAGATTCAACGCAGTCGTCATATTTCCCTCAAGGATTCTTTGGATTGTATTAAGAATTGTACAAAATGTACCCGTTCTCCCAACACCTGCACTGAGCAGCAAGAAGAAAAAAAAAATGTCATACAGATGCATATGGGTTTCTGATTTTACCGTTCCTCATCAGTTTGAAACACCAAGGAATGGTAAAGTCACAAAGAGTAAACCTGCAGTGAACAACTATGGGGCCGAGACCAGGGGGTATATGATATATCCTCTTCACAATTTCACGAGATGCAAGTGTGCTGTCCGGTACTCCCATATCAGGCCATTCAGGATATTGAATGTGGAGGACACTATGGGCTGGCTCTTCTGACTAATCAACAAAGAATTACAGGATAAGCATATAGTGGTACCTTTGAGGTTCATTTAGGAGTAGCCAACTGCTTACAGGATTCATTTAACCTTACCTATTTGTACTTCACTTCCAAACAACGCAGGACTAGTGAAGTGTCAGTTGTTCTTGTCCATTTAGTGGCGACTTGAATATCACCAAAGTCTCTTGGCCTATCTTCCGAAATAAAATAATCTCCACATTTGACATCATTCTAAACCAATAGTTAATCATCATGTTAGCCCACAAAACATTGATGATCCCAGTTCAATTTGTTTAAATGTATATAACAAGGACATTAGATGTCCCCTTACTTCCAATAAATACTATAAGTTAACAGCATGAGACAATAAATTACCTCGTCATTGTCGAACAACCGAGTAAGCATCACAATCACAGGGCAGTGATACTGGATTACCATCTTCCAGAAGTCTTCGCAAGTCTCTGGTAGCGGACCTTGTGTGGCTATAAACCGTGAAACGGATTCACTAGAATCAACCTGCATTTAAGAGGCAGTACTTAACATTTAAGCACACTAATAAAACTTTCAAATAGTAGTACCATAAAGTAACTCTCATAAGCCAAAGATTATGCTTTGACAGAAGAAAAAAGGCTAAAGTACCAGTGGTACATGAGTTCACAAATCTGTTGAAATGTCTAGTATAGAAGAATATCCAGTACTCATGCGCATTCTGCAAAAAGCATATAGAGTACCTCGACAAAGCTTGCATTGATATAATCATTTCCCGCTGATCCAGTAACCTCGGATGACTTAAGCATAACCCTGTTTTCGTCGACTGAAAATCAGTAGTATAAAATACATACATATTAATAATCTGTTCTTTAGGATATTTCAAAATGAAAGATAGCAAGTAAATAGCATCTGTTTCTTTATGGCGGGCGACTTGGTCTCAACTATTGCTCCAGAGACTCATTGCTCCATTGGACACAAAAAAACTGGAGTAGATTACTGTACATGGGATGACTCTTTCGTAACGGTTTTTGAGCCGATTGACATCCTGATGAGCTGCGCTGCAGCTTTGGGTCACAGCATCTTCCGGTAAAGTGTTGGCCTGTGTCCAAGAAATGTGAAGATTTAGTGATGTAATCAAGTATGCACAAACATTGGCAGATAAACTATATCAAGTTATAGAGTCCGTATGCTACAAATTCGTCATATTATAACGAGAAAAGGAGAGTGATTATACCTCCATGCGATCAAAGTCCTGTTCAATTGTATCTGGAGATTGAGTCTTCTCCTTCAATGATTTGATGGCATCAGAGCAGTAGAATAACTGATCTTTGGAGAGAACTAGTTTAGCAGGAGGGTCAGAAGAGATAATTAAGGATTCTGTACGAGTAGAAGAGGAAAGGGATGCTATTCCAGTAGAAGCAGCAGCCATTGCAGCAGAATTTCGGATGCTAAGACAGAGATATCAAAGAATGTTGTACGAGTAGTCGAAGAAAAAATGGACTATATATACACTCCACCCCCTCTCTCTGTCTCCCACTTTCTGGCTGCTTTCTACCAAACTTCAAAAGTACATGGCCTCGGATCCCTTTCTCTCTGGCTCTCACTTTCTGCGCCAAATATTACCAAACATGTTGGAAAAGGCGCGGATAGTTATATTTTATATACCCTTTTTACTTTTTGGCTACTACCTAACATGCCGTCTATTATGTGCAACCAAACCATTAACAATAAGAAACCATAAGAGCACAAGTACATTCTTCTCGATATACTCTTCCATACAAAACCGAGGCTTTATACTTTGAAGTTTAAAAGAGTAGTGCGTACCGAGTCTACATTGAGAAGCTTGCTTATTTCTTGCCGTTGTTTCAAGTTTCTTTCTTGGGCTCTATGCTTTTGTAAAGGATATATTTTAAACCATGATGAGACATTTCTTTATGGTCGTGACTCTTTTTTCCATCCAGATACATTTTAGGTACCTAAGAAATCTTAGAAAAGTTAATGTGTACCACTTAACTATTTTGAATATCAAAGATAGTTAAACAAATAAACAACATAAACTTCGTTACAACATTCTAGTAACAAATAAATCATTACAGATTAAATTAGCATGAAATGAACAAACAGCTCTATTCAAGCTTGTTTCTTAAGTAGCTTGAAAACAAAGAAAATTTAGTCCTAGAATTCCAAAACATATTTCCAACCTCGCGCCAGCTTCTAGATTCATGGGCCTAACAAATTTAGGATACCATCCACCTTGAATATGCTCCTCCACTTCATAAATACATTAGTAAATGTACCCTTCCTTTTTGCTAAAGATTGGAGTCTGATGTAAGATCCTCCAACTCATCAATTATGGCATCATAGCAAAAAAAGAATTGCTCCTGGTTAACATAAGAAAATTGATGAATTTAGCAGAGGTTCAAATACTTGAAAAACAAGTATCTCAGAGATAAGTTACTCTTGATCTTTTAGATTGTAATGCTCTTCCTATCTGAGAAGTCCAAAATTCTCAACCATTGTAGTGCCAAATCTGAAGGTACATGTGTTTGTGAAACTCTTATGTTTACATGAGCAAAATGAATGATCATACGTCCTTTTAGTAAGCTAACTACTTTTCCACTCTCTCTCCACATTTTACTCGCAACTTTAAGAAACAAGACGAAAACATCTTTTTCTAAAACATAAAGGTAAAGATCTAAGAAGATACCATTGTTTGCACCATTCCGATACGCTGAGATCTGAAGATGCTGACAGTATCAGCAAGATTTACAGCAGTCATATTTCCATCGAGGATTCTTTGGATCGTATTAAGAATTGTACAAAACGCACCCGTTCTCCCGATACCTGCACTGAACAAAGGACAAAAACAATGTCATAAAGATGTGTATGGGTTTCTGAACTTACTGTTCCCCGTGAGTTTGAAACATTAGGGAATGGGAAAAAGTCACACAAGAGTAAACCTGCAGTGAACAACTATGGGACCAAGACCAGGGGGTATATGATATATCCTTTTCACAATTTCCCGAACTGCAAGTGTGTCTTCGGGTACTCCATGATCAGGCCATTCAGGATACTGAATGTGGAGGACAGTATGGGCAGGCTCTTCTGACTAATCAAACAAACATTTACAGGACATATAAGCATACAGTAATACCTTTGATGTGATGTAATTAATAAGATAATCCTTGGAGACAAAAAAAAAAAAAAAACGGCAACAAGAAACCATGAGATTAAGAGTAGTACAACTCAATAACTCATTTTCAAATTTGGCCACGAAAAAGAAAATTGCTTTGGTTGAATTCAAAATATATACTGCAAGAACTTAGAACGTTGGTTCTTATTCTCATTACTGGAATTTAAGGAAAACCAAGCCTCACATAACTTTGTCAACGTCTATACAGCTTTACATTTTCACATGTATTCACATCATACAGCTCAATGAGAGATGAGCTTCAAAAACTTTTATCTTGTCCTCAAGCCAACTTACAAGATTTAATCTTACCTGTTTGCACTTCACCTCCAAACAACGCAGGACTAATAAAGTGTCAGTTGTTCTTGTCCATTTCGTGGTGACTTGAATATTACCAAATTCTCTTGGCCTATCTTCCGAATTGAAATAATCTCCACATTTGACAGTCTGCACACAGCATTTCAGTCTAAGAAAGAGGGAGAACATACAACAGACTACACGTTATGGAAAAGCAAAAAGAAGTACTTAGGGATGACCATCAATCACGGGAATGGTATGTAATGAGTAACAGATGGTTGCCGTACAATACTTCAGGGAAAAAAGAAAGGAAAGGCAAATGGGCGACCAAATGAATATAACCTAAGTTGAAATAACGTTGTAAAAGGACCCACTACATTTTTGAGAGGAATTAGTAATCTAATTGTTGTAAATTTATCAGTTAGAGGGTTAAGCACTTTCAACCATCATGACAACCACAAGCCAGAAAACAGCCACAAAGAAAATTCAATAGCATGGAGTTCCCTGACACTCTGACCGATATTCTACACGAAAAACAGCAAAACCAAACCAACATGAAAATTTCATATGTTGATGTGAATAGGAATTGCCCTAATTGAATCATCAGCATAACAAAATTTCAAAGTACAGGTAGCATTGTTCCTTCATATTGTAATACAATTGTATATTATGTCCATGTTATCTATCCAGGCCTACACATCCTAAACCACAGAATACCAAGGTTTAAGTACTTAAGTTTGTGAGTGAAGCTTATTAGCAGAGATTTTTGTGGGCCATAAAGACCTGCCCCTGTGCCTGATTTCCAGTGAATGATCTGTAGTCCCACACATCATCCTCACTGAAAGTCATATCATATGTTGTGTCACTTATGGATTTCCCACCCGTGTCAAATTAATATTTGTGGAATCACAAGTTTTAGTATGAAATGAGCAATGTGGAAAGAACATCATCCTACACCATTCGTTAATCATCATGTTAGTCCACAAAACATTGGTGATCCTAATTCAGATTGTTTAAATGTATATAACACTATAAGTCGCTAAAGAATTCAGTTAAACACGATACAAAATCCTATTGATATAGAACATTTAACAATGGTGTCTTCCTAAGTACATTGGAGTATTGCTGGACATATGGACCCTTACTTCCATAAAATACATAATAATAACGAAGAATACAGTTTACTTTCAAAACTAGCATTTATCTAAGTGATATTGATATATGTTAACAACAGCCTGAGACAATGAATTACCTTGTAATTGTCAACCAACCGAGTAAGCATCACAATCACAGGGCAGTGATACTGGATTACCATCTCCCAGAAATCTTCACATGTGTGTGGTAGTGGACCTTGTGTGGCTATAAACCGTGAAATGGATTCACTGGAACCAACCTACATTTAAGAGATACTACTTTAACATTTAAGCACACAAATATAGATTTCAATATCACAAAGTAACTCTCATGAGCCAAAGATACGCTTTTACAGAAGAAAAGAAGGCTCAAATACCAGAGGTATATGAGTTAGCAGTTCACAGTATAACAAATCTGTTGAAATGTTCTAGTATAGAACAATATCCAATACTAGCTCATCATTCCAAAGTATACAGATATGTATACCTCGACAAAGCTGGCATTGATATAGTCCCTTCCTGATGATCTGGTAACCTTGGATGACTTAAGCAAAACCCTGTTTGCATCAACTGAAAATCAATAATAACGTACATAAATATTAACCATGTGTACCTTAGATTCTTTCAAAATGGATAGTAAGTTAAAATCATTTAATGTATGGTGAATTGGTAACAACTTTAGGACAGGAAAACTTGAGTGGATTACTATACATGGGATGACATCTGAGTAACGATTTTTTGCCAGATTGACATTCTGAAGAGCTTCTCTGCAGCTTTGTGTCACAGCAACTTTCTTAAATATGTTGGCCTGTTGTCCAAGAAAAAAGATTTAGTACTGCAAACAAATATACATAGATGCTGGCAGATAAACTATATCTAGGGAAACAACAGAATACACACAGAAAAATGTAACAATGGAAACGGAGGACAAGCTCTTTTCTTAATCGAGTCTTAAAGTGTCCAACTATGACGCATTTCAAGATTCTGGTTCACATGCAGCTATGCTATCCAAATGATAGTGCTAGGCATTGGTACTCTAATCCTATTAGCACCACCTTGTTCATACTTTTATTAACAGGCTGCTTATTTTATGTACTGATTAACAAAAGGTTGGTTTATTTGGACAGGATAGTAATATGCTTGGGATTTTGTTACAAGACCTTCCTTCTTCATCAATTGTATATTCGAGTGACAGTTCCACTGAGTTCTATATTCTAGTGTGCCTCTCATTTATTAAACTAAGTGAATCTATCAACTAACAAAAGGTAAAATGTCAGTGTTGTATTCTTATATACTTGTTGAAGCTCTCGACTTCCATTCTGCAAAGTAGGTTGTTTGCTTAACAAACAATTTGAAGTACCTAAAATCCTAAAGCAGGACTCTCAAAATTGCCTATGTAAATTGGCTTGTAGTTATATAGCACAATAGAAAATGTCAATTCAACTTTTAACGTTTCACACACTCTAGCCAGAAAGATTCAAAATACCCAAAAAGACAATTAAAATTTTTATTCCATCTCAAAGTTGTTCACTTTTACCCACGCATAAGTTTCCTTTCATTTTCTCCTATTGATACAAAAATGATATTCTTCATGCTCTTCGAAATCTATCGGATCACAAATTCGTAACGCTAGAACGACATAGGGAGAGGGATTATACCTGTAAGCGATCAAATTCCTGTTCAATCTTATCGGGAGATCGAGTCTTGTCCTTCAATGATTTGACAGCATCAGAGCAGTAGAACAACTGATCTTTGGAGAGAACAAGTTTAGGAGGAGGATCAGAAGAGAAATCGAAGGGTTTTGTAAGAGAAGTCGAAGAAGAAATGGATGATTTTCCAGCAGAAGTGGCAGCCATTGCAGCAGACCTCCGGCTGCTAAGACAGAGAGAGCCCACTATATTCCCCGTCTTTCCCTTTTTTTCTGTTTCCCAACAAACCCACTCCGCCCCTCTCTCTATCTCTGTCGGTCTCCCCCACTCTCTCTCTCTCTCTCCCTCCCTGCGTTCTACCAAAAGGCACCACTAACATTTGTTGGAATGTGCGCCTGGGGCCCGGTGATTTGTTTCAAGGCAAATCCCCTTAAAAGTTGCCAATGGCTAATATCATGGACCAGGTATGCGAGCAACAATTCTGTTAGGCTCAAAATGGGTGAGTGATCTAAGAGCAAGCACTATGGTTCCTATTGAATGGAGATATCCCTATTCAATAGAGATAGACAACTACTATAGTGTAAAAAATCCCTATTCAATAGGAATAGAGATGCGAGGCGGAAACTCAGTTACCGCAGATTTTTTTTTACGGGAACTCGGTTTCCGCCAAAAACTCATGCGGGAACTGAGTTTCCGTCCCAGAAATATTACCGTTTGACCTTTTTTCCTTTACACCCCCTCTACACCTCAACATCCAACCATCCATCTACCTAGTTTTTCTTGACCGTTAGATCCCCAACGACTCTCTTTTCAAAATTCAAAAAAAAATAGCCGTTGGGATCTCTTCTATATAAGAGAATTCATCCTCTTTGACAAATCCACCCCAATCAATCTTGTTTCCATTGATTCCTTCTTTCTCCCTTCGAATTTTCAATTTTTTTTCATCACAAAATCGATATGGCGGCTAGGAAATTCACTCCTGAGGAAGATCTTGCCATTACCAATTGTTTTATTTTTGTATCATGCGATGGAACCGTCGGTGCCGCACAAAATGGATCTCAATTTTGGGGAAATTTTTTTGCATTTTTTAAGAGATGTACAGGAAATCCTCATAAAAGAGATGAACGTTCGATTCAAAATCGATGGCAAAACCACATTCGAAAAGAAGTTGTGGAATATGTTGGAATTCTTTGTCGTATTCACCGACAAAATAGAAGTGGCGCATCACATGAAGACTTGGTAAGCTATTAATTTTTTTCCCATAATGTTATTCGTAATAGATTTTAATTAGAAAGCATAATAACGATTTTACTACTACTCTTATTGTTTAGGTCCGAGACGCTCGAGATCAATATATGTATGCCAACAAAGGTGCTCCATTCAAGTTTGATGCGTGCTACGAAGTTTTAAGAAAAACTCTCCCCGGATATGATTATGAATTAACCGTGGAGCAAACTCTTGGTGATCCTAGCCAAAACGATCATGTGCCCGGTGAAGTAGTTGATGGTGTCGAAATTCTACCTAATGGACAACGTCATTGGAAATACAAGGAGATGGCAAGACCAATTGGAATGAAAAGGGCTAAACAAGAAGAAAATGCAAGAAAAGATCGGGAAGCGGGAATCGTTAGGAAAGGAGCAAGTTTTTCAAGGGGATCAAGTTCTTCAAGACCTATAAAGGTAGAGAAGAAGAAGAGAGTATTGTAATTGACGAAGAACAAAAATCAATATTGAGTATTACATGAAGATGCTAGAAAGAAAAGAAGAGAAGAAAATCAACTTTCAACAAGCCACATTTGTGAATCTTGAAGAAAGCAACCCAAGCGAGCTTTACCAATCCGAAGAGGAAGAAGAGACAATTATGATAGATATGGATGTTGCTAACATGGATCCGAATCAACAAGAATGTTATCAAGAACGAAAAAGAAGAATTTTGAAGAAAAGGGGAAAGAGAGTTGGAGTCCAAATCATTTATGATTCGGAGAATGATGAAGTAATCAACCTTGATTAGACGAACTAGTTTCAAATTCTCATGTAGTATTTTAAGTGCTCTTTCAATGTTTATGTTCGAAGTTTTATTAGTGTTAGTTTCAATTAGTATGATGTAACTTAATTTCGTTTAATGAAAATATGATTTGAAAAAAAATATTTTAATTGTTGTTCTATACTTCAAGACCTAGATAATAGAGCAATTTGTGTGAACAATTAAATATACATACTCAGAAATTCAAGACATCACCTAGATACTTCAAGACCATTGTAACTTAGAGACCATTGTGTTTGAACAATGAAAACATTTGAGCAAAGGAACAATCTCCTGTGCAGAAACCAATTCTTTACGGAAACTCAGTTTCCGCCTGTGGCGGAAACTCGGTTCCCGCCGAGAAATCAATGGCTAGATCTCACGATCTGCCAACGGATAGTTGATTACAACCTTTGGATAAACAATTCAAATATGTAACGGCTATTTTTTTTTGTTGTTGTGTTTTGGCTACTCCTATATAAGCAAACTTGGTTTTCTTCTTCTCAAATCACCTAAAATCATCATATTGATTTACTTCTTCTTTTTCTTCTTCAATTCATCATCATCTTCTTCAAAATGGCCAAACATTATTCCAAAGTTGAAGATTTCGCTATTGTGAGTGCATATATTAAGTATGAGAAGGGTGGAAATTGGAAGGGGGTAGAAAAGAAAAGTTTTGGCCACTTGTTCTTGAGGAATATGTTAGGTTGATGGAAGGAAATCCTTACAAGCGAAAATGCGTTGCAAGTAGATTTAGTACCATTAAGTGCGATGTCGACAGATTTCTAAATCATTTAGAGGAGGTTCAAACTCAAAATCCGAATATGAATTACGTTGACCTAGTAAGTTGTTTGCTTGACCAATCATTTGCAATTGCTTAATTTTCAATTGCTTATACTAACTTCAAATTTGATTTTTGTAGTGTCGGTTTGCAAAAGACGAGTTTTATAGGCGTCAAAAGAGGATCTTTACATATGGGGAGGAGTACAAAATTCTACGCTCCCAATTGAGTGAATTTCGTCATCGAGGTGATAATTTCGACTTGGATGTTGTTGATAGCACTCAAAACTCCACTCCTTCTAACGCTCGTTCTCCCTTCAACCGTAATCCTAATCCTAGCACTCAACAAACCACCCCTCATCCCCACACTTCATCCCATACTCAACACTCCACCCCTCCTCCTAACCCTCCTTTCAACACTCAAAATTCCACTCATTTATATTCTACTCCACCTCCTATGACTTCCTCCCAATCTCCCTATATTCTTCAAGCTAACTTTGAATCTCCTTATGAAACTTCCTCCCAATTTCCTTATATTCCTCAAACTTCCACCCCTACTCATATTCCTACGGGAATTCCAATGGTTGAAGAACCCAATTTCGACCATCATTTTTTGTACCAAGATAATGAAGTTACAATGCCAACAACTTCAACCAAAAAACGCAAGAGTCGAGTGGAGATACCAAAAGACGTCGCTCAACTAGATGCAAGACTCCAACAACACCGGAGACACCAAGATCTCAAGATTCAACAATGAGTGATGCGAGTTCTAAGCTAATTGAAATGATGGAGCAAAAAGTCTT
>JAJJMA010188123.1:0-12811 GCA_023529015.1 Papaver nudicaule | reverse complement strand
ATAGATTCTAATTAAAAAGAATATTCTAGAATAAATTACTTGGACTCTAAGCTAAGGCTTAGAGTACCCTACAAGTAAGCTATGGACCTTGATCTACGTCAACATCTCTATGTTTTTCGAAAGAAATGATATCGATGAAGCTCACTATGTGATAGTCACATATCATGTGGATTATGGAAGCTCTCATATTAAGCATATACGAATATTCGAAGAATTTGAGATAACAAATATTTAGCGAATTTTGTTTCACATCAGAAAGAAGGTATAAATTAATCTTCGTTATGTCTGAAGTGGAACATAAATGAAGTTGTTAATATGTTTGTTAATGCCGAATGCTAATCTAGGAACAAATTATGACAATGCTATCAAGAAATTTGAGATATTATGTTGATTATGTCTTACAATTAGTTAGTCAACCCAATAAGAGTTGGTTGGGTTTTCAGACTTCAATTTTATTTGGATGTGCGGAATCATAAAGAAATAATCCATTAATGATACATCCGCATTTGGGTTTGAATATGCGTGACTGCGACACTTAGAGACTTAAGTTTGTCTCCACACTGCTGAAATTTATTGTCTTTGTTTCGCAGCATTATGCACGATTAGAATACAAAAAGGAACAAAACACATGAACCTTGAGTATTCATACGTGAATCAAGAAATTCAGAAACAAATATTGTTCATTTATTGTTAAGCACAATTATTTTTGCAAATGCACTTATGGAACAATTACCTTTTAAGACCTCTTATTGAAAGATTGATATCTTAGGTCTGTGGGAGTAATTGATTACCGAATTCAGCTATTATGTGCTTATTTTTTGAACATTCGTTGAGCTCTAACTAATAATGTGACCTCTGAATTTATTTTTGTATCCATGTTTAGTATATACTTATGTGAATGGATGAGTGTTAACAGAAATCGTCTTTTTCGAAGACATCACTGGACCATTATGATACTCCTACTTAAGGCCTAGTTGAGTAAGTTATTTTTGTTGCGGTACATGGAAGGGAACATGTTGATAACAGGACAATGTGTAACCGCTATGACTCGCATGAAAAATTTGCTTGATCAAGGTATTATGATTGTAACCATTAAATTTTTGTTTAGCAATTATGCGCGCCTTATGTTTTCTACGATTAACCATTAAATAAATTATCTCATGGACCAGTGGGAGAATGTAAGATAATTTCCAGTAGGTGGAATTATCTCATTGGGCCCATGTGATAACTTAGGCTAATCTAGATCTTGCTAAACTAATTGGGTTTACTAAAGGAGTTAGTTCCCTATTATGCTCTTCCTTGATGGACAGTCGAGACCTAAAGCCCAATACTAAAACCCTAGGAACTTGGTCCTCTCTCTACCTATAAAAGGGAAACAGTAACCATCACTACTGCATCCAAGGAATCACAATTCATTATGCCTAAGGTTAAGAGAGAGATACCATGACCTCCACAAGGTATTACGGCTGCTACCAGACGATCGGTGAAGTACGATGGATAGCACTACCAGGTATTCCGTATAACTACTCTTGCATATATTATTGTGTGATTATCATGAAGTTCATGATCCTGATTAACGTATTTATAAATTAAATCTTACAGTCATGTGATACCTGTGGTCATCGCATGTATCAAATACGAGGGAGGATCCCGTGGCATGCTTAAAGTGACACCATCTAGACATTGTGGAGCCAATTGTTTTAGGCTTCTCTTAAACATAACCCATACATTTATTAAACATAACCCAACAACTTAAAGTCAAAACAAAAAGCAAACAAGTCTTAACTATTTCTTAAAAATCAAAGTTAAATCCTACTTCTTCCTCAAAAACAAAATAAAACTTAATTCTTCTTCTTCAAATCTTATTTAATTTGTGGTTCTTGTACAATTATTTCTCACAAAATCATTAATTGTAAACCCTAATTCCCACTTCTTCTTAAATCAAATTAACCCTAATTTAAATTTCATTTAAATTGTGATTCTTTTACCATTATTTCTTACAAAGTTGTTAATTGTAAACCCTAATTCTTTCTTATATATAATTTTTTTTTTCTAAGATGTTATTATTTTTTTAATCATGGTTACATTAAAATTGATTGTGAACATTGATTAGTTTTGAAAAGTTATCACTTGTATCACAATTTTTGATTGTTCATTTTGGGATTTATTCATTTTAATTTTGGGCTATATGTAATAATTGTGTATATTTTTTTGGGTTATGTGGTATAATTATAAAGCTATGTTTGGTTAGTATAAACACTTATTTTATTTGGGTTATGGATAATAAAAGCATGGGTTATATTTAAAAGAAGCCTTGTTTTATAATACGCGAACGCCAATAATTTAATTTGAATTTAAAGTGGTATATTCTTCTTATAAAACCTTATTTTCCTATAAAAAATTATCACAATTTCGAAATGTACCACACAATCATTTACCATTTTGAAAATTAACTGTTGACTCAAAAAAAAAATTTAATCAATAATTAATTTTCAAAGTGGAGGGTGGCGATATGTGGCGTGGAATGTGCTCATTTTTATAAGAAAATATAACTCTATAAGAAAGTAAACGGACGTTTAAACGTTATAAAAATACAAAAGTGCCAGAATATCAAAGTAGTGTTATTTCATGTGCTGTTTTTGGGGCTCCAAGTTTTTCCTTGGGGCTTCAACCCAAAACAAAATAGGGTCACCCACAGAAAAAGTAGAAAACCCCATATCCAATTTTTACTAATTTGTCTTTATCTTCATTTAGTGTTTAAACTTGAACTAATCAAGTGTTGATTATGCTTAACCACTCCAAGTTTTCACCACTACTACCAGCGCCACCGCCACCACCACCACCACAGCTGCCGCCGCCGCCACCACAACCACTACCACTCATTTAATGTTGAACTTTGGATTAATCAACAAGGTGTAAGTTTCTCTCCATGTTTTCACCGTCACCACCACTACTGCCAACACCATCTCCACCACCCCCTCCGCTACCACCACCACCAACAACGTTGTAAATCCTTTGGTAATAAGTTATAACATATATATTACTCCATCTATGTGGATGAGGTACTCATTGTGAACAAAACTCATCCTTTATATCATGTTTTTATTACTTATTTAGGTTAGAATCGAAGGATTGGGTTTATTTTTTGCGGTTACAGAAGAATTTACGCCTTGGTTTTTAAAGCGAACTGAGCCTTAAATTAGTAGTTACGCCTCAATCAGTCAAGGTTACGCCTTAGTTTTAGAATTTACGCCACGGTATACCAAGGCGTAAGTTTTGGTTTACAAAAAAATTGGTTACAGAAGAAATTTACGCCTCAGTTTTACCAATTTACGCCTCACTTGGTTATTTTTACGCCTCAGTTGGTCTACTTACGGCTTGGTTTTCTGTGAGCAAAATGAAAGAAAATTTACGCCTTGGTTACCAAGGAGTAAACTTTTCAGAGAAGTTTTACGCCTTGGTTACCAAGGAGTAAATTTTTTTAAGCCTCAACTGGCTATGAAAACCAAGGCGTAAATTTTTCTGTAACCGCAAATAACTAACCTAATTCGATGATTCTAACCTAAATAAGCAATGAAAACATGATTCAAAAGATGGGTTCTGTTCAAAATCAATATTACTTGGGTCTTCTTAAAGATTAGAGGGCAAATTTGGTGGCGGTGGTGGCGGCGGCATCGTTGTTGGTGGTATGATTTAGTGGTGGTGGTGGACTTAGAGAAGAAGAAGGGAAGAAGTGGTGGTGAACTGTTTGTGATTGGGGTTTTGAGAAATGATGGTGAGTTATTTTTTAGTGGTGGTGGTGGTGGCGGCGGCGGTGGCTCTTGTAGTGGTGGTGGTGGTGGTGGTGGCGCTGGTAGTGGTAATGGTGGTTTGCTGGTAGTGGTGGTGAAGACTTGGAGAAGAAGAGGATATGTAAGGCTAATTTATACTTGTTTAGGGCTAACTTAGACATTTCTCTATATATTAAGGACATCCCTTATCAAGGTGTTTGGATAAGTTTAGTGGATTGAAGCCCCAAGGAAAAATCAGCAGCCCCAAAAACAGCACATGTTATTTCAACCATGACATGGAATCCTCGCTCACGAGTCACAAAGATAAACTGTGAAAGAAAGACACTCATATACAAAGTATCCAAACAGCAAGCCCAGAAAGCCAAGCCCGCCTAATACATCCGAACAAAGCTAAACCCAGCTCTCTCTAGTTTGGAATTCTCTCGGCGGCTGATGCAATATATACACTGCTGCATTGTGGGAGTGCCTAGCGAGAAAAGAAGCTATAAGAGGGTGCAGTTCGAGCCTGATTCTTTGACCCTGAGGTATTGTTAAAGGCATTAGGATTTATTTACAAAATCTAGAGAGTTAGTGTTTTAACTTTTAAACACACCCAATAGGCTGCAGACTCCTCAGCTAAATATGGGTTGGACAAATGGATCCACCTTATTTCATTCCTCCCGCAATCTCTCGTGACAATGTTGATGCGCTCATTTAATTCTTACTGATGAATCAAGTTCCCGCGTTTGGAGGCAGCAAGATCCATACATATCCTTCACCTGAACTATCAACATTCACCATGCCTACACACAAGCAGTATGCACAGTAGCATTATTCGCGATGTGCGGCCGGTGTAGTCAATATTCTATGGAAGAAGGGCGATCATATACATACATAAAAACTACAAATAAAAATAGTGTGTGCATAGGAAGGATACTAAATAATTTGGACGAAAAGAGTTGTAGTGGAGATGGCAATCCTTAAAATAAGAATTACAAAAGTAAGTTCGAGAAACACCATTGCTAGTTCTTGGACGCAAAAGTTTTAACGAAACAAACACAAAGGATGTTCCATTCCACCACCGACTACTCTGGCTGTAAGCCAAAAGCTGTTCCAGCGGTCTTTCAATTCTGTCATATTTTTCCAGCGCATTTCTCCATGTTAATTCACTCACACACCTTCTCACTTGTAGAAATCGAAATCGGTGTCTGGCTTCTTCACATTCGTTCTGTAGCCCTTCTCGAAATCCTTAGGAAGAATAACATATCGGTTCTTGCGAACAGCATGCATTCCAGCTTCTTGACAGATTGCAGTTATCTGAGATCATAAAAAACAAGGAAACAGAAAATATGAGAAAATCTCAAACAATTATAACATGGAAAAAACAGGGATGGCCAACTTCAATTTATATCATCGATCAACAAATATTGTAAGGCACAGCGTCAGAGTCAAGGGATGAACAAGACATGTTGGATCAGTTTTGAATTCCTACATTGTCTGAAATAGCAAAATGAGAACCTAAAACGTAGTCCATGAGACATATAAAGCACCTAGATAAACAACTAATAAATCGTTACCTGATTCCCTTCCTTTTTCATCCTCATCTCCTTACATATTATATCTTATTCCTTGATTACACAACAATTCTACTACACTAGCAATTGGAAAAAATTTACACTACACTAGCAATCGGCACACTACACTTGCATTCAGCAATCAATCAATATCTAATGCAGTGTTGTTATTGATTACACAGCAGGTGGAGCTTAACAAATATTGAGCCACACAATCTCAGCAAAACTAAAAAAAAAAAAAATACTGTGCTACGGTCAAAAGGCTACTATACTAATCAACTAGAACACAACATATTAAAATTTGAAATCTACTAACCTCTGCAGCGCTGATTTTATCTGGGCGAGAGACATAGTCTTCCAGATCAACTTCATCGCTCAAGTTCATCTTAGCAGTGCATACCTGCACAAAATACATTGAAGCATAAGTTTAACGCCAGCACGACACTAATGAGTGTCTGAACGACTTAAATGAATTTTGGCTAACCAGAAACCATTCTTTAACCAGAGTGATAGAAATTAAGTTCTAGATGATTTTTTACTGAAAATAAAACCCAACCAGCTTATCCAGGTGAATAGTTGTCACCGGGACTATGATTACAGAGACAGTGACAATGTATCACAATGCTTACTTGGAATACCAATCGCTTTTGTCGTCTATCAGGAAGTGGAAATTCAATTTTTCTGTCAAGTCTACCAGGCCTTAGAAGTGCGGGGTCCAATGTATCAGCTCGATTGGTTGCCATTATGACCTTAACGTTCACTGTTTGGTCAAATCCATCCATCTGTTATAGAAATATTCAGAAAAACAAAAAGTTAAGCTTCATAAAATCAACAAAGAAAGTATAGCAGTACAAGCTTCGAGCACCTCTATTGCATTTAGCTCAAGATTCATTAAGCCATGCATAGAAAAATTCCAACCAAGTTAAAATAAAACTGTGAGCAGCTATACAGGGTGTACAAGAGATATAACAGCGCAACTCTTACCTGATTCAGGAGCTCCATGAGAATTCTCTGAACTTCTCTGTCAGCTCCAGTTTGGGCATCAAACCTAGCAGTAGCAATGGCATCTACTTCATCAATAAAGATGATAGCAGGAGCATTCTCTTTTGCAAGACGAAAAACATCACGGACCATTCTTGGACCCTGAACAAATACAAATACCATGGCACATTTATTATTAGAAAACATTTATTATAAGAAAACACATGCACCAAAAAATAAATACATAAAATAATCAAAACATAAATGTATGTAAAGAATATTATAAGAAATTTTAGCACTTCTATCGTATATCAGTGACTGTTAGTGTTAGAGCTCCAACAAAAAGATATGTTCAATAATTCAGATGCGGTGTCATAGGCTATCATTCGAAAGCTATCATACAATTCATACCTCTCCCAGATACTTCTGCACGAATTCAGAACCAACCACTCGAATGAAAGCAGCAGTAGTATGATTTGCAACAGCTTTGGCAAGCATAGTTTTACCAGTACCAGGAGGACCATAGAGTAGAACACCCCGAGGTGGATCAATACCAATCTGTTTGTAGAGCTCGTGGTGTGTAAGTGGTAACTCAACAGCCTCTCGTATTTCTTGCTTTTGAATGTCACAACCTCCAATATCCTGGCACAACATGACAGTTAGATGGGCATTAACAAGCTATTCAATCTCAACTTGGCATGGTCTATAATTCAAAATGTACATTACGTCGCATAGCTCGTCTCACATGATTATTTCTTCGATAATGTTGGACTAACATGTCACTGCTACGCTGATAGATTGTTAATAAGTCAGCCTCCAACATAGTCATGTCTAAGCAGATGAGGGCTAAACAATAACAATAATGGACCTCCAAATGATTGTTTAGAGGTACAATCTAAAATCTTCCCCTAATTCTACAAGCTTCTACAAGTAGATCAAGTATAAGACTTACCCTTAATACATGATTGACAATCTCACTACACAAAATCAGTTACAAAAGAGGGAAAACAAGAAGCCCTAACAAACAATTGGGGGAAAAAGTTAAAGTTCAAAACCCTAACCTTAGAACCGACAACACAAATGTAAAAATTTGGCCAAAAGAAATCAAAGAAACAAGAAACTTACACTGTAAGAGACATCGGGCTTCTCAGATTGACTAAGCAAAGAGATACTCGAATCAGCTTCAGGAGGTAAAACGTCAACAAGAGCATTGGAATGACGATGTAAAGCAACAGAAGCAGAAGGCTTCAACAATTCTCTATTAATAGTACTTAAAATCCTAACATAATAATTAGAACCGGTAGTTGAACCAACAATCCCATTATTCTGATCAACCATTTCCATGAATTGACCAATAACAAGAGGAACCGACTGAATCCTTTTAACTTCTTCTTGTGCTCTAAGTAATTCTCTCTTGAGATTCTTCAGTTCATCTTTTACATATTCTTCTTGAATATCAATAAATTCAAGTTGTCTTTGAAGAAGTTTAAGACGACTGTATAAATCATCTTCATCGTAGGTCATTGAATGTTCGTGAAGGTTTTTGAGATCAGATCCCATTGATGGGAACGATGCTGGTTGTTCTGGTACTGGTTTTGGTAGATCTACAGCCATGGCCGAAGCCATCTTTTCTTGTTTCTTCTTTCCTGTATCGACGGAGTGATGAAGAACCTCAGGGTCCGATTGGCACCAGCTGAGTTCAATTCTAGGTAGTTTGAACTACCTAGAAATCCAACTACCTTGAAATGTAACCACCTTCAGTCCAAAATCTGTTGTTTGGCATGAAAAAATAATGGGAGGAAAATTGTGAGTACTTTGAGACTGTCAACTTCATAAATATCATGCCATAAAGTTAAAAACAGATTCATGTATTGCACCATGTCTAACTGTCGAAGTTTACTAGATTTTTGGTTCTATAGTTTTGCTACTTTATTGGGCAGTTGGTAATATAGTATAGTGGATATTGTTACCTTGTTTATACACCACCTTGGAGGAAGTATCAGCTGCTTGTGAACCTTTCTTGCGTATTTCTGATAAAAATGCCTTTTTCCTACGCTTCGCAAGTACTGTACAAAATGGTGCATTTTCCGTGTTAACAAGGTTGAACGAAACATAGAGAATATTGAACAAACAATAAGCACATCATACATTGCATACCAAGAACTAGCTGAGCATAAACTACAATGTACTAACAATCTCTCTCACATACTATGATAACAATGAGGAAAAACAGATATTTCCTTCAATCAGATAAAGCTGAACCAAGGGAGTTTTCCCATCAGATGGGCATCTATAATGGAACAAATCAATTACGTTTGTATTTGTAATCTATGTAAATGTTCTTCATGACTGGTTTCCAAAAGTAAGTTCGGCAATGAACAAAGTCAGAGACTCAGAAGTTAAAATATCATTGCCATCTTTACAAGTATTTGTATGCGAATATATGCATAGTTGAATGGTTGAAATGGGTAAAAAATAGTTATATTTTGAAATCATTGATCTTATTGAAATGACTTGGCTGATACAAAAGTTTACAATGTACTTCACCGACTCACTCAAGTTATTGAAATGAATTGGCTAATACAAAAAGTTCACAATGTACTACAAATACAGACTTGATTAAACTCACCGACTCACTCAAGTGCATACACCTTGCACATTCACACGACTTACTCTAGTCTAACCGATTACACTTCCGGTAGAGTCTAACAAGAAGCCAACAAAGAAGATCCAAGCTGCCAAGGAAAACAGCACCAACACCGCTTGTGGGGGTATTATTTATATGCACATGAACCGTCAGGCAAATTGGTAAACACCACTGTCGTAATGCAATCAAAGAAGAGCTGAGTTGAAGAACACACTTGCAGCATTATTATCAATCCTTAGATAGCAGCATCATCTTTACAAATGTAGGATTAAGGTCAGAAAGCAAGCAAAGCGCAAGCCGATTAGAAACTAGTATGATATCAGAAATGACTGGAAAGTCAATGGAACAAATTGTCATAAGACCGGAACACACATGAAAAGTGTTCACTATCCACAACACTCTGTACCAAGTCATCTTTAATACGCAGGACTAAGGATGTAAGAAACATCAACTGATTTATGTAAGGGAAAGTCTAGATTTTATCAAGCTCACGATTATATTGTGAAATGGTGGTCGTGTCACTAATGCGCAGCAAAAGAAAACACTAACAACGTCACATGAAGGACAGAAAAATGGTAGAACTATGACAAGCTATTGTAAGACGACTCTCAATGCACATACAAGACAATAATTATAAAAATGTATCGACAACAAAATAAGCTCCACGAAATCTCACATAAAGAAATTCGCACGCACCTACCGCACCTTTGGTTAGATAGCGACCAAGTCTCTCATGCCCCATTTTCCTAATACCAATGTTTAAGATGTTGAAATGGAAACACCAGGCAAGACATTTAATCTCATACTAGCCTATGTCAGCATAAAGATCCAATATTCTTTGGTGAACTACAATTTACAATTCTATTCTTAAGTTGAATAGTACGGACAAAAATAAGACGAACACTTCTACACAAAAATGCACACACAATTGATTTTTATGTTACGATCGGCAGTACCCCTGATTTGGTACGGTTAATGAAGATAACTGTAAAAGATCGAACAGATAGCACCAAATCACCAACTGGTATCTAAACCCAATCATACTGTATGCTCAAGGGTTCAAAGGACATGAAGCTTGTGTTCATAAACCCAATCATACTGTATGCTCATACATATAACACCAAATCACCAACTGGTATCTAATTTTCAGATAGTTAAATGCTAATTACTTTTGCCAGTTAGCTATAAATAAAAAGGATTTGTCCATACTATATTTGTTACTCACCCTCTGTTAGATTCCATGGATGGAAATCTAATCATGATTTTCGAACCCTAAACTGAAACTTTTGAACCCTAAATCTCAACAAAAAATCCGACTGATACAGGGAAGGAAGAAATAACCTAAAAACAGAAATTTATTAATGGAGGAAATCATGATCTTGTTATATTTACGAATGATAAGAAAACGAATACAAAAACCCTAAGAACATAAATTTATTAATGGAGGAAATCATGATCTTATTATAAATTGAAACAAAAAATTTCAATCTAACCATGGTTTTCGAACCCTTAAATAGAAATTTTGGATTACATCAACTATTTGGTATGATAATCTAACCTTTGATGTCTTCTCCTTTGTGTTTCTTCTGAATCTTCTCGCTGCAGTTGAGTTTTTATTTTTACTTTTTTTTTTTTTTGCGAAAGAAGAGAGGAAAGATAAAAGATATGCAACTCAAGTACCGAGGTCAGAAGCTACTTGAGGGAGAAGACAGAAGCCAATTTCTTTTTGCTCCAGATAGAAGCAGCTTCTCAACTTCTAGAAGTTATTATTCCTAATATGATTATCCAAACAGACTTATGACTTATTAACTTAAAAAAGCAAAAAGCAAAAAAAGTCACCTCTATCCAAACTTATAACTTTTCAACTTCTGGAAACAAAAAAATCAGAAGTTAGTTTGGCAATACAATTTGAGAATGATTTCTAGAAGCAGAAAAGTTAATAAGCAAAACTTTTTTGCTTCTGACTTCTGAAATCGACTTGAAGTGCTTCTGTATCCAAACAAGCTATTAAATAAATTGAGCCAAACACCCATAATTCGTACTACCCCCTCCAACTACCTCCCCTAACTCCACTCCCCCTCAATCAGAATAATAATGCATTTTTTTTTTTTTTGACGAAATCTTGAGGATTAATATAAAATCTTGAAAAGAGTCTTGTGGAATATAGTAGATTATAAATGATTAATAAAGAATTTCAAATTGAACTTTTCATGGAAAAGCAAGGAATAATAAAGATTTTTGTTAAAAGGAGAGCAAAAAGAGATCCGAGGAGAGCGAAAACTTAGTCAACTCGGTAACTCGGTCCAGTTTAATAGATTTGACTGAGGCGGACAAAATCGCCCCTAATAACCACACAAGTATTTTACACGGTTGACATCTTATCCCTCTCATCTTCTTCCTCTCTTTTCTACAACAACCGTTTGTATCCCTAACCCTAACCCTCCAAAATCCGAAACCTTGATTTGGAGCTTCACAAAAATTAAGTAAAACATATTTCATTCGAGATGACTGCAACTGCGTACCAAAGATGCGAATTACGGGTGAACCAAATTGAATTAAGATATTAAGAAGATTTACAAACGAGATAAAGAAAGCATATGTTAATGTATCTAGGATGATGAAGATTGTGGAGATAAAATAATTTTGCCACTTGAGTTTTAGGGAATCAATCATGTTTTTCATTTCTATTTCATGAAAGATTGGAAGAAATGTTATAGGTAGAGATTTAAGTTCGCCGCTTGGGAGAATAAGTTAGTCTAAGTATTTGAGTTCTTTATTTATTTTCTTGAATCAAGTTGATCATATCATGAACCCTCCCCTAACATATTAGAAGTTTACTAAAAAAATCAACATAAACCTTCATCGATCAACATAAACCTTCATTGGGCATTTTTGTTTGTTTTAAAATTTAAATCTCGCATAGACAAAACAGGTTCAGTGATATTTAGTGTGAGGACACAACACAAGTAGGCATTGCAGGGAAGAAGACAAGAACAAGACGGGTAGGTTAGGTTTCCATTGAGGTCTGTGTGAAAGATTTGTGTGGATAGTAAGGGTAACCATGTCCGACTCATACAAATATATATAACTCGACCTAGTTAACAAATCGACTACGATTTTCGCTCTCCTCAGATCCATTTTTGCTCTCCCTTTAACAAAAATCATAATAAATATTTCTAAAAATGGTTCTAAAAAGATATGAAAAACTACTATACTAGAATATAATCCACGTCGTAATGGCATGACATTAGCGTAAAAATTGTAATTTTGCCTAGGAATTTTTGTAGTGGCGGTGGTGGTGGCGGGGCTATGCTGGTGGTGGACGTGGACGTAGAGGTGGTGTTGGTGGTGGAGGTGGTACCGGTGGAGGTGGTACCGGTGGTGCTGGTGATGGCGGTGGAGGTGGTGATGGCGGTGACAATGGTGTTTGTGGTGGTGGCGGCGGTAGGGTGCTGAGAATGGTGTTGGTGGTGGCCAGAGTTGACGTGATGTTGGTCGTTGGCGAGTTGGTGGAGATAACAATGGTGTTGTTGGTGGCGGAGGTAGTTGGGTCACAATGGTGTTGGTGGTGGATGTGGTAGTGCTGCTTGTGGTGGTACAAACCCTATTTTATTAACAAAAAATGAAAATCCATAAGTTTCCGCAAATGTCTTATGCCCTGAGTTAAGATTTGTAAGAGAAAATAATGTATAGATTTCGCCTTGTAATATCCACAAGGTTCTATAATTGGGTCATTAACTTTCCACAAAAATCTATTTGAGTTGGATACCTCGGATTGTTATGGAGTTTAATATCCATAAAATTGAATACCTCGGAAAATTAGGGAATCCTGATAAATC
>JAJJMA010188108.1:0-10665 GCA_023529015.1 Papaver nudicaule | reverse complement strand
GAGCTTCTTTTGGTCATACACTTAGCAATTGTTCAAGGAAAGAAGCTAAGATAAAGTCCCAGTGGACACCAAAGAAGACTCAGCCTTCTATGGTTTATATAGAGAAGAATGATTCAAAGGTTAGTGAACTAGAGAGGGTTGAACTGGTTGAGAGCATCGAAGGTCAACCAAGTGTTGTTGTTCTTAGATAGGAACCAACAAATCAGTTGGAAAATGAAGTCCCAAAGGAGAATGTAGTCAAGAATGGGCCAGGTGAAGTTGGAATTCCGGAGTAGGTACCTCTGAAACCTAACAAGGAATACACTGACACTAGGAAATTTAAGAGAGCAGAAAGAAAAAAAGTTTCGCCTAAGCAGGATCCTATGTGCTACTCAAATTCTTTTAATATACTGGATACAGATTAGGAAAATTATTGTGAGGAGATGGTGGTTGATTAACCAAGAACTGATGATACTTTCATTGATAAGGAAAAGCTCAGTGGTGGTGTAAGTGAGGATTCGAGAAGTGGGGATGAATATGTGAATGATATTGATGACACAAAACCTTATGGTAGTGCCAGGGTTAAGGTAAAACCTCTTTCAGAGATCCCAAGAAGAATTCCTTTGTCCAGGGAACAAGAGATCGACTGAATTGTGAAGGCTGGTGCCCGACTTGGAGTTAAGCAAGAAGGTAAAACGAAGGAAAATAAGAAGGTGCATAGTGAGATAATGGATAGACAAGCTACAGAGATGACTGCATCTAAGGTAAAGGATGATATATACTACTAGCCGAGAATTAGGGAGAGGTAAAAGAACTTTTGTTAAGAAGAAAACTGGTGATTAACTTGGTCTTGGGGTAGATTTAGGTTGAGTTATTGGTTCTTTTTGTTGTTGTAAGGCTTGTATGTCTTGTGACTTTTTGATGCTGCACTAGATCAGTGATTTCTTCCTTGTAATTCTTTTTTTTCCTTTGAATAAAGTTTTAACCTTCACTTTTCGGAGAAAAATAAAAGAAAAAACTTAAGAAGTGGGGTTGGAGATGCTCTTATTATGAAAAGAAAGATGTTTCTTTATTTTAGTGATTGTTAAACACATGCACGTTCAACAGTGGATTGTAGATGGGATCATGGCATGTCTGGTGTAGTGATGGAAGGGCTCATTAACTACCAAAAAAGTTAAAAGTACTTGTTACTTTTTATAGGTATGAATTATTTTTGATTTTCTTTCTTCTTAGGCATGTCAAATGCAACTTTTGTTTTAGCTTTTGTATGAGTAACTTAGGATGAGGATTGGATTTGGCCTAAGGTCCTGCGAGGAGATACGGCCTCGGGTCCTGCAAGATACCACTAAGCGCCCAAATTTGGCTTCCAGTGTATTATCATATAGACAAGACGGAGTTTGTTTTTCACCGACTCGGCATTTGAATCTGACTCGTCAGATATCAGACTGTTAGTTTTTTTTTTTTTTTAATATTTTGAGTCAGATCTGACTCGGTCACTGACTCTGATTTAACTTCTGACTCAGGTTCATTTGAGTCTGTTAAACATCACTGACTCAAAACATGGCAAAAATATGAGTCAGTTGAGTCACATCTGACCCAAAAAACAATCATATTGAGTCAGACCTAATCGAGTCAGTTGAGTCGAATCAAGATCCAGTCGAATCAGACCCAATTAAAAAAAAATGATGCTCATTCCGGTCCGATAATCATTTTCACCCTGAAGAAGAGGACTGAAATCAGAACCTCCCACATGCTAAGCTAGGAGGTAATTAACCTCTTTGGTGGTGTCATTCTCAATGTGACATGAAAAGACATTCAATATTGCGCGTTTTGTACAGAAGAGTACTTGATTCTCACAGTTACCTAATGAATGAATGAACTGAAAATAAGTAAATAGGTAAACAACCAACCACACTTATTAAATGCATCCCCCAACTTTCCTAACGACTTGGTAGAGATGTACTGCTCATCTTAACTCTACTTATAAGGTCAAAATCATAAACACATTATATTCTGTTTAATCTTACACTCTTACTTTTATTGAAGTTGTTTTCACTGCAAGAAGAACCCTGTTCTGCACCAGTGTTCATTTGCTGCTTCAATGGCCTCGAAAAGAAGCAGTGGTGGTAGATTTTTTTCTTCCATCAAGTCTAGCTTGTCGAGTATTGCAAAAATCCCTATAAGCAAATCTGTCAGCAGGTACACAAATTTTCTTCCATGAGTAGAATGAATGTATGTTAGTATGTTACTAGCTGATGATCTTATTGTTTATTTCTCTGCTTTGTGTAGTCATGAAACAATAGAAGTGATAAGTCCAGATGGGGACTCGGTGGATGCAGCAGTTGAAGCTACAAAAGGAAAATGGAAACCCGATGTAATGAACTCGATTTTGTTTTTCGTATTGTGCTTCTTTGTTCTTTTATTTGGAGCTGATGCTTAATTGGTTCGTTGCAGGAGCGAGAGAGTTTATGGAAGCTGGCGAAGAAGTATTTGGGTGCGGATATCATATCTTTAGATTACACTCCAATCTCTTACTTGGAACCAACAACCAATATCTCAAGAATGGGAGAGGTTACTGCATACGCATTTCTTCGAATACGATTTCTTGAATTTCTATTGATTTTGTAATGGCTAACATTCATCAATGTATAATTTATATCCTAGTTACTGGAGTATTCTCACCTGTTGGATCAAGCAGATGTATGCGAGGATCCTTATTTGCGGATGGTTTACGCTTGTAAGTGTTTCCTTGAGCGTTTGTCCATGAATTTAACTTTCTGAATCATATAAATTTTTAGTAATTTTTCGTTATTGATTGCAGCATCATGGGCATTATCTGTGTATTTTGCCTTAAGCCGGCCAACCAAGCCTTTCAATCCTGTAATTGGAGAGACTTTTGAGATGGTCAATCACGACGGTATTACATACATTGGAGAGCAGGTGAGCTTATAATCGAGATCAGGCGCTATGTTCTCTTTTATCCTCACCTATTCTCATTTAATTTGCCAATTGGTTTTGATCATAGGTGAGTCATTATCCGCCAATAGATGCTGCACATGGTGAAAATGAACATTTTATACATGATATCACATCCAATTTGAGGACCAAATTGTTGGGAAATTCACTTGATATTTATCCCAGCACCCGGTAAAACTTGATCTATCTCTGCTTATCTTGTCTCTTAATCTCTTTCTTAGTTTCTTAGCTTCAGTTCTGAAATTGTTATCTGTATGCCAGAACTCGTATTACCCTTAAAAGAGATGGTGTAGTCCTAGATGCTGATCCACCTCACATAAGAGCTAACAACCTTATATTCGGCCGATTGTGGGTTTCTCTGTCTGGAGAGTTAACCTTGACGAACATGTCAACTGGAGATTACACCGTGTTGAAGTTTCAACCATCTGGTTGGTTTGGGTATGGTTCTGGAGATTACGTCGTGTTGAAGTTTACTTTGATTCTGTCTTTCCTGGAATCTGATTGCATGCCTTCGATTTTCGGTTGTGCAGTGGGTCTCGTTGTCAAGTGGATGGATTTGTTTACAATGCTGCCAAAGAACCTAAGATGCTTATGACAGGAAAATGGAGCAAGTCTATGAGCTATCAGCCATGTGATAGGGAAGGGAAACCCCTTGAAGAAACTGAGCTGAAAGAGGTCTGGAGAGTGGCTGATCTACCCGAAAAGGACAAATATCAGTTCACATATTTCACGCACAAGCTAAACAGCTTTGCCACTGCACCAAGAAAGATGTTGGCATCAGATTCTCGTTTACGTCCTGATAGATGTGCACTTGAGAAAGGTGATCTTTCCAAAGTCAGCCGTGAAAAAACCAGGTTAATTTGCCCCTCCCTCACTGTATTGTTCTGTGTAATTCTAATTTCAGGTAGTACAATTTACTATCTTGTGGATGTTTTAACGCTTTTCAAATGCCGTACATGTGAAAAAAAATCTACAGCATCGAGGCAAGACAGAGAAATGAACAGAAAAGAAGAGAAGCTAATGGCGACAAGTTTACTCCAAGATGGTTCGACTTGACAGATGAAGTAAAATCTACACCATGGGGTGACGTACGGGCTTATAGATACAACGGTAAGTACGATGAACATAGGGCAGCAGTAAATAGCTCTACTGATAAGGATGTTGACATTCAACCAACTGAGTTCAACCCCTGGCAATATGGCATTAGCAAATAGTGAGCAGCAGGTAAAAGAACTTGAAGAACTTGGGATCAGTATCTGTTGTATTTTGAAGACGTAACGGTAGATCATGGTAATGGCAAATGTACGAGATGCAGCTGTGACAAAGGAAGCTGCAATAAATGTTTTTCTACAAGGTAAATTACTATTAGCTGAAGATTTTACTGTGGGGGAGAATCAGGACCATCTTTAACTCCATGACAATTTGCAATCGAACCGGGGGATATTTTCCAAACAGATTTATGTAGGTGAAAGCTGTGGTCCATGTCATTAACTCTGCACATAAATTCTAGTAGGGAATCAAAATACTGCTTAGCAGGGTACTGAGGGCCTTAGCACTGGCTTGTTATTATGATTTTGCAGTTCATGTTTTCGGAATCCATTACTGGGAAAACTGTCGTGTATCATAGAACATATTTATGTGAAATGAATTATAAGATAAATACTATCATTTACTCAAGCATAATAAGTTTTATTCAATTGCCCAGACAATTATCTTTCCGTAAAAATATTGTTCAGTTTGAAAATACAGCAGTAAAGAATAAGTACCTCTTTTTTCGCCTAGAGGAGTGTGCGGCCTGTGCAGATCCTGGTGACACATCAAGGACATCACCTGCAGAATTCCGGTATCAAAGATGGTTCGGTCAGTCAGATCGTACACTCACATCCTCGGATTGTGGATGGATCATGGCATGTCTGGGTTGCACTGATACGATGCGGAGACGCGCACACGACACGATACGGGTGCAGAAGCGACAAGTTGTTAAAATCAACAGGACGCAGACACGTTATGAAATCAATGATATTTCATATTAAAATATATAGATATAGTGATGTTTGTCTCAGTAACACTACTAAATTATCGATAAATCTAAATATAGTAAATGAATAAGCATGCATAATAATGTTTGTATTGAAAATTTTGGTATTATCAACACCCATTCATATTAAATCACGTGTAACATATACATACGATGTCACTGATGTATCTGACGCAGAGACTCGCAGGTCCAAGAGTCGGCCACGAGTCTTATGTACTCACGGCACTAAATTAGGCATGTCCGCGCAACCCAGTGTGGGATATGAAAGGCTTGAAGTGTCAACAATTCTCCTAGCTAGCTTTCTAAGTGGGAGGTAATTAACCTTTCATGGTGCCGACATTCATTGTGAAATGTAAACATATTTAACAAAGCGCGTTCTTACAGTTACCATATGAATAAAATGAAAAGAACTTAAAGAAAACCAACCACACTAATTCAATGCATATGCCCAACTGCCCTAACGACCAAGTATAAATGTACTAATCAACCTCATTGCTTCTAAGGTGAAAATCATTAAGACATTATTCTCTCTTTAGTCTTACTCTTTTCAAGTTGTTTTCACTGCAAATAAAAAAAAAAAAACTGTTCTGCACCAGTTTTTGATTTCCTCCGATGGCCTCTAAAAGAAGCAGTGGTGGTACATTCTTTTCTTCAATCAAGTCTAGCTTGTCCAGTATTGCAAAGATCCCAATAGGCAAATCTGTTAACAGGTATGAGAAATTTCTTCCGTAAGTAGAATGAATGTGCCGAATTACTTGCTGATGCTATTGTAACAGTAGTTGTTAAATTGACATTGCTTTGTGCAGTCATGAAGCAATAGAAGTCATAAGTCCAGACGGAGACACAACGGATGCAGCAGTAGAAGCTACCAAAGGAAGATGGAAGCCGGACGTAATCAACTCGATTTTGTCTTTCGTATTGTTTTTCTTTGTTCTTTCGTATTGAGCTGATGCTTAATTGGTTTGTTGCAGGAGCAAGAGAGCTTATGGAAGATAGTGAAGAAATATATGGGTACAGATATTGTATCTTTAGATTATACTCCAATTTCTTTCTTAGAACCAACGACAATGCTTATAAGAATGGCGGAGGTCAGTGCCGCCTACTCATTTTCTACGTATGCAATTTCTACTCATTGCCTACTCATTGATGCAATTCGTGATGCAGTTAATGGAGTACTCTGATTTGCTGGATCAAGCCGATGTATGTGAGGAACCTTATTTGCGGATGGTATACGCTTGTAAGTGTTTCCTTGAGTGTTTGTCCATGAATTTGCTTCTCTGCATCGCGTAAATTTTTTGTAACTTGGCGTTATTGATTGCAGCATCATGGGCATTATCTGTTTATTTTGCCTTAAGCCGGCCAACTAAAGCTTTCAATCCAGTAATTGGTGAGACCTTTGAGATGGTCAATCACGACGGGGTTACATACATTGGAGAGCAGGTGAGCTTAGAATCTAGATCGATCGGGCGCTATGTTTACCTTTTGTCATGTCTTATTCTCATTTCAATTGCCAAATTGATTTGCTTTTAGGTGAGCCATCATCCGCCAATAGACGCTGCACATGCCGAAAATGAGCATTTTACATTCGACATTACATCCAACTTGAAGACCAAATTGTTGGGAAATTCACTTGATATTTATTCTAGCACCAGGTAAAACTTGATCCGTATCTGCATTGCTTGTAGCTTTCGAACTATGTTCTAAAATCGCTTCAGTTCTGAAATTGTTATCTGTTTAACTACCAGAACTCGAATTACGCTTAAAAGAGATGGAGTAGTCCTGGACACTGATCCACCTAACATGAGAGCAAACAACCTTATATTCGGCCGGTTGTGGGTTTCACTGTCAGGAGAGTTAAAGGTCACAAACCTGTCCACTGGAGATTATGTCGTGTTTAAGTTTCAACCATCTGGTTGGTTTGGGTATGGTTCTGTGACTCTCTATCTTTCATTCTCTGATTTTATAAGTTAGGTGCATATGGATGGATATGGTAGTTCTTACAATTATGGAGAATTCGCTTTGATTACGAATGGTTTGCAATCTGATTAAGCCTTAAATTTGCGGTTGTGCAGTGGGTCTCGTTATCAAGTGGATGGATATGTTTACAATGCTGCCAAGGAACCTAAGATGCTTATGACAGGAAATTGGAACAAGTCTTTGAGTTACCAGCCGTGTGACAGGGAAGGGAAACCCCTTCCAGAAACTGAGCTGAAAGAGGTCAGATAGATTTTAATGCGGACTTTCTCTAATCATCTGCGCTACGTATACTCATTGGTAACTCAATTGCAGGTCTGGAGAGTGGCTGATCTTCCCGAAAAAGATAAATACAAGTTCACATATTTCACACACAAGCTAAACAGCTTTGACACTGCGCCAAGAAAGCTGCTGGCATCGGATTCTCGCTTGCGCCCTGATAGATACGCGCTTGAGAAAGGTGATCTCTCCAAAGTCAGCCGTGAGAAAAGCAGGTTTGCCCTTCCCTCTCTAAACTGTGCTATATTCACAGTAAACTTTACGGTCTCCGAAATTTGTATATGTTTTAAAGTGTTTCAAATGTTGTCAGCATCGAGGCAAGACAGAGAAATGAGCAGAAAAGAAGAGAAGCCACCGGCGACAAGTTTACTCCAAAATGGTTCGAATTGGCTGATGAAGTGAAAGCTACGCCATGGGGTGATGTACGGGCTTATAAATACAACGGTAAGTATGATGAACACAGAGCAGCAATAGATAGCTCTACTGATAAGGATGTTGACATTCAACCTGAGTTCAACCCCTGGCAATATGGCAATACTAAATAGAGAGCAGCAAGCAAAAGAACTCGAAGAACATGGAATCAGAATATGTTTGAAGTAGTAACGGCAGGGGCTATGGTAGAAGTTGCAGGCTTGCAGTAATGACAAAGCAGTTTAAGAACGGGCCGGGTTTGAGCATGTCGTGTGCCCCCTACTATACTAGGTTTGCAATTTTGTTCTGAAGTAATAATATTGTTCAATGTACTCATTTCAGTCAGTACTTATTAGCTAAACAAGAAAAATCTCAAAACACAAATTATCATAGACGAAATCGTTTCGTTCAGTTTACTTACCCGTTCATTGTACGGAGTCTTCTCCTAGAGTTTTTGACACCAAGAGCTTTCAGCGAAACAAAGCTGTTAACATGGCGAGTTGCTTCATAAACTGTCAACCCCGCTGAATAATCATCCTTGTTGAGTTTCTCAAGCACCCCATCTACTGGATCGTACGTGACAAATCTATAACCATGCGAAAACAAAACCTTGCCGTTGTTGGTATAAGCGAGCGGAACAGCTCTTCTGGTTTCAACTTGCACAGTGAACTCCTTATTCCATTTCCAAATTGGTTGCACGTTCATTCCACTGCTCGTTTTAAACAACCATATGTCGACGACATGCTCAGTTCTTTCCCTTGCGGATGACACACGGTGAACAAGACACAGCCGGTCTCCCAGCACACAAAGCTTTTTATCAAGATATGTACCGCCTGCTTCTGCAATAGGCGGCAGTGAAGCTACCCTGCGGAAATCCTCGTTCGCTAAGCTGAAGCCAACAATCTTTGATTCCTTGTCCAGCCAATGTATCTCCCCATTCACAAGTACACCTTTCGACTGACCAACGTAATAAAACAACGGGTGCGGAATCTCTTTCTCCTCTGACCATTTACAAGTACTCTCGTTGCCAATACGATACACCTGGAAAAAACACGAACCACCTCTGTGGAAAATTCTCACAACCTTATACTCATCTGTCAGAGCACTGTAACCAAACCCGCTCGCCATCTCGTACACACGCTGCGAACCGATCTTCACTTCGTATCTCGGAAGATGGACGAATTCTCTCGTGACAGGGTTACATATGTGTATAGGGTCATTCAGTTGATGATGGCGTATTGTAGAACAAATCAATCCATTGCACGAACCAACCACAACGGCTTCCGAATCACAAATCTGCTTAATCGGAGGAATGTTGATGGTTTTATTTCTCATATTATAAGATTTGTTCTTAGTATCCACATTGTATTCAACGTAGAGAAGTTTGCAGTCATTGGATTTATCTGGCATTTTTTCTAACAGAAGAAACCCTAACTCAACATTATCACATTCATTATCCTGGCTGTTATGGTGAGCAAGGTGAGTTTGAGCAAAAGATGGATTCTTAAGGAGATTGCACCATGGTTTGGAAACGAGTTTGCATTCTAAAACTGAATCGACATGGAGACGAGAGAATATATTCAATGAAATATCAGTTGGAAGATCGGTCATACCCATGTTACAGCTGCTGTGAAATTTTCGATCCAGTGAAGAAGGCAAGAATCTGACGAAGATGCAGGAGATGAGCAGCCTATCTGAAATGTGGTGTACGAAGGAAGATTCGGTAATGAGAAAAACAAGAGTGGTGTACAAAGGAAGCTACAGTAATGGGCGTTTTGGAATGTGTAACGTTTATTGGGATTTCTATAAAAGTCCATGGGCTCAACGGTTTGAGGGTCATCTACGACTGCACAAACCCAAAGAACTTACACCGTGGTTGTTTGTGACTGAGTTAGAATCTGAGTCGGGCACCGACTCGCCCGGCCCGAATTCGATGTTAGACCTTTTGTTTTTTATTTTTTTTGATACCCTGATTCATACTTAATTTTTGACTTGGACCTTTGAATCAATGATAAAATTTTTTATCATAACTTATGATCAAATTACTGACCCGGCTGAATCAGACTCAGATAATTTCAGATTCAGACGAGTCAGATCCAGACAAAAAACAAACAAACATAGTGTTAGACATTTGTGGGACTGTTCTAGGGCTGCACAGACCCAAGCCTAACCCACCACCCAACCCACGACCCACCCAAAAAAACCCGACCCAAACCCAACCCACCCTTATAGTGGGTTGGGTTTGGGTAATTGCTTTTGAAACCCACCCCAAGGTGGGTTGGCTTTGGGTTTAGGCAAAACCCACCCTACCCAACCCATCAACCCACCACTTAATACACTCACCATTAGATTTACCTACCCTGAATGATCTTGATATCTCAGCCATCCATTCGTTTCTACAAAACAAAAAAAAGAAGCCCTAAAACTAAAACCTCTTTCACTTTCTTCTTTCCTCTCCTCCCGCAGCTGCGATATTTTGAAACCCTAAGAGTCTTCTGGTGAATCTGTTCAGTCTCTGTTGGATTTAGAGAGAAAACAACTAAATTTCATCGAACCCTAAGAGTCTTCTGTTGGATTTTGTTGTTTGTTGTTGTTGTTTGTTCCTGTTCTTCAGGTAGGTTATCTGGTTGTATACAATGAGCTTTGTTTGTTTTGCTTGGTTAACGTTTGGGTTTTCATTTGTTGTTTTTGGGTGTGTTTTTTCAGGCTGCTCGTATTAAAGTTTTGGTAGATCTGAAATCGTTAGCGCTGCTGGTGTTTGTTGACAAGGTAATGAACTAGGGTTTGTTTCATTTTCTTGATTAATCTTAGTTACAATTGTTTCTGTGAAGATTCATTGATATGATGTTCTTTATTGTATGTGTTATCGTTAAATGCATGAGTATTGGGGTTTAATGGTTGTAATGATTTTTGGTGGTTGTCCTGCAATTATGATTTTAGGTCTGTTTATTGTATAGTAGATATCATACTTTGAGTTGTCCATCATGATTTACTTTGGTTTGTTATGG